>JACEGR010004987.1:0-79323 GCA_014170235.1 Listronotus bonariensis | reverse complement strand
TTTGTTGTGATATTTGGTGAGAGCTGTATATTAGACACACTTTTATTTACTAATTACTTGGTTTATTAGACTAAATACGGATAAATTTATTAATACAAAAGAAACGATCTTAACTTATACATTTCTATTTCTACAGACTCCACACATCTTCACTTATCTTAAAAACATCTGACATATACATCAGCGCCACAAACGGTTATCTTAGAAACTACCTAAAGGAGTCCCTATACTACAGAGCTTGTTATAAGTAAAGTATTACATAACACAACACCCTCTCTTAATGCTTTACTTATAATTCATCATTGAAAACAACACCTAATATAAAATACTTAACATGTTAAACAAATCTTAAAATTAACATACAAAATTTTATCCCTCTCTGATTTCTAACCCTATATGCTTACAATTGGTGTTAAATTGAATTCTGTGTAAACCTTTAGTCAATAAATCAGCCAACTGTAATTTAGTATTTAAATATTGTATATTAATTACTTTGGAATTCAAATTCTCACAAATAAAATTATATTTTATGTCGATATGCTTAACACGTTTATTATTTTCTGGATTTTTAATTAATGCAATACACCCCTGATTATCTTCGAACACTTCAATACTATTAATGCTAATATTTAAATCAAACAATAACTTTTTAAACCACAAACAGTCTTGAACAGCCGCACATAATGCAACTAATTCGGCTTCAGTACTTGATAAAGCAACACAATTTTGCTTTCTCGTTGTCCATGACACTGTATTTCCAAACACTTTAAATAAGTAACCTGATACTGATTTTCTGTCACTCGAGTCACTTGCCCAGTCTGAATCAACATAACAAACAAGTGGTAATTCATTATTGATTCTTTTATATGTTAAATTCGCGTTTACGGTCCCCTTTAAGTATTTTAATAATCTTTTCAGATGTATCCAAACTTCCTCAGAATTTTTATCCTGAAATCTACTAAAATAATTCACAGTAAAACTTATATCTGGACGAGATCCCAACATCAAATACATAAGACATCCTATTAACTGTCTAACTGGTTTGTCTCCTTTTTCATTCGATTTATTTATATCTATTTTTAACTTTGGATCTATTGGAGTTGAACACGAGTTACAATTTTCAAAATTAAACCTTTTAAGAATTCCAATCAAATATCTCTTTTGATTTATTTTTAAAATCCCTTCTTGTCTATTATAATCTATTTCTAATCCCAAAAGTTCTTTAAGTCAACTTTATCTTTAATATCAAATTTTTGACTTAAATCATTTATACATTTTTCAATTAATCCTAAGTCCGGTCCTGAAATTATGATGTCATCAACATATAGTAGTAAATACATAACACAATTGTCACACCTTTTTACATATAAACAGTAGTCAGTGTCAGATCTTGAAAAACCTAAATTTATTAAATAGTTATTAATCATATCGTTCCAACATTTCGATGCTTGTTTAAGTCCATATAATGACTTATTAAGTCTTAAAACATGTCCTTCTTGACACTTTACCCTCTCTGGCGGATAAACGTATACATCTTCTTTCAGTTCGCCATTTAAAAATGCTGTTTTTACATCCAACTGCCTGAAATAATATTTATACTGATTTCCTATTGATAATAATGTTCTAATTGTTGACATTTTGGCGACGGGGAATAAATTTCATCATAATTGAACGAGTCTTTTGAGCAAATCCTTTTACTACAAGTCTTGCTTTAAATTTATCTTGTATTTTCTCTTCAAAAGGTTTTGAAGCGAACACCCATTTTGTACTTAGTATTTCTGCCCTTTCTGGAGCAATAACTTCTGTCCAAGTCTGATTCTGTTCAATTGATTTTATTTCTTTTTCCATAGCTTCTGTCCATAATCTTTTGTCTTCTCTGTTTTCTAATTCTTCCACACTTTCTGGTACATTTTCTACAAACGACATGGCGTCAAATGCCATATACATTTCATATTCACCATACCTTTCTGGTAATTTTGTTTGCCTTTTATTTCCTTTCCTAGGAATACCTTTTACCTCCTCTTTTACTTCATTGTCATATTTTTCTATCTCATTTTTATTTTCAATGTGTCCATCTTCTTTTTCTGTATCTTTCATTTCAATCTGTACTAAATTTTTCTTATAATAAAACTCATTTTCGTTAAAAATAACATCTCTTGAACATATTACCTTTTGCTCTTCTATATTCCATAATCTATATCCAGTATTCGTATAGCCAATCATTAGGCACTTTGTTGACTTCGCATCAAACTTTGTTCTGATTTGTTTTGGTATGTGGGCATAAGCTGTGGACCCAAATACTTTCATATTTCTTACATCTGGTTTAGTGCCATTCCAAATTTCTGCTGGTGTAACATTATCTAAGTGAGCGCTTGGACTACGATTTAAAATGTATGCTGCCACTCTAACTGCTTCGTTCCAAAATATTTTTGGCATATTGGCATCTTCGATCATTGTTCGTGCTTTGTCTACCAAACTTCTGTTGAATCTCTCTGCTTTACCATTTTGTTCTGGTGTATACGGTGTAGTATAGTCAATATAGGTCCCATTTTCCCTACAAAAATCTTTAATTTCACCTGAAATATATTCACCTCCATTATCACATCTAAGCACTGAAATTTTTAAATTAAACTTTGATTGTACCATTTTTACAAATTCTTTTAAACAACTGTAAACTTCACTTTTATTTTGTATAATATAAACATGTACAAAATTTGAATAATCATCAATAAATGTTACAAAGTACTTACCATTATCATGACTTACCGGTGTTATTGGACCTGCTACATCTGTATGAATAATTTCTAATAATCTTTTAGCTTTAGTTCTAGTACCAAACTTTAATCTTGACATTTTACCGCCAACACAGGCTTCACAGAAATCAATTTTACCCAATTTTATATTTTCCAGCCCATTCACCATTTTATTCCTAAATAATTTTTCTAAACTTGACTGACAAATATGCCCTAATCTTTTATGCCATAATTTTAACTCTTTATCTTCTGTTTCTACATTTAAACATTCATTTTTATCTAAATTAAAAGCAATCTCATACAAATTCTTTCTATAACCTATTCCTATTAACAATTCAGAGCTATATAACAACACTTTACCATTATTAAATACAACTTTTATGTTTGCCATTTCTAACTTTTTAACAGACAATAAATTTTGACGTAAATTGGGAACATATAATACATTTTTAATAGTACATTTTACTTCTTTACCATTTACATTACTTAAGACCTTTACATTTCCTACACCTATAGCTTCCATAAAATTATTATTCTTTGCTACAGCTATTTTTATTGGTTCATTTAACAACAATAAATCAGAAAAATACTCTTTCTTATTAATTAAGTGATCAGTACAACCAGAATCAATATAAAATAAAAGCCTATCGTTACTTACATTTTTACAGTCTACATTTGTCATAAAACATATACCTTTTTCACTTTGTTCATGATCTTGATTTTCTACATAGTTGCCACGTCTTTCTTCATTTCTTTCTTGGTTTCGTGAAGTATTCACAAACTTATTACCATAACTATAACCTCTGTTACCTCTATATGAACCTCTGCCTCTATAATTATTATGTCCTCTTATAAAACTACCTCGAGCACTATGTCCTCTGTCATCTACACTTGTTTCTTGTTTAAACTTTTTGCATTCCCTTTTATAATGCCCTTTTTCACCACATTTAAAACATACTCCTACTTTGCTAAAAGCGAAAGCAGCTGGTTTTACATTTTCCTGTTTGGTGCTCCTCAAACTGTTCGAGCTTTCACACAGAGCCTTTCTTCTTTCCACTTCAGATCTAAGTTTTGCCTTTGCTACGTCTATCGTTAAAACATTTGGTGGTAAATTCTCTAAGATCGTGATAACGGTTTCAAAACTTTGTGGCATTGCAAGTAAAAGGGTACAAACAATATCTTGATCTTTTAGATCTGCTCCTGTTACTTTTAATTGTCTTAATATATCTTCAAATTCTTGCAAAAATTCTTCCAACTTATTCATATCTTCTAGTTTCATAGACATTAACTTTCGTCTTAACATTAATTGACCGGGAATTCCTTTCTTTTCATATCTCTCTTCTAAGCTTTTCCACATGCTGTAGGCCGTTTCTTTTCCTCTCACCAAATCTATTTGCATGTCATCTAAACACTGTACAATGTATGACTTACACCTGTTATCCCTTTTCTTGGCTTCTAAACGTTTCTTTTCGTCATTATAGTCAGATTCCTTAAATTCTTTCTCAATACAATCAGCCGTGTCTTTTTCTTCTAACAAAACTGCCATTCGGAACTTCCATGTGTGATAATTATTTTCATTCAGCACTTCTATGTTAAAATTATTTTCCCGTTCGACAAGGTAACCGCCATCTTTCTTACTTATCCTCCTTTTAAACCAACAACAAATTTCCTTTGTTCTATTTTTCTAGTTTCCGAGTGCCTGGGAGTCTGGGCCCATAACCTGTTGTGATATTTGGTGAGAGCTGTATATTAGACACACTTTTATTTACTAATTACTTGGTTTATTAGACTAAATACGGATAAATTTATTAATACAAAAGAAACGATCTTAACTTATACATTTCGAAAACCAACAGGCTAGCATTAAAGCAAACAACTACTACAATTAAACAATTTTAGAAGCCAAGGACTCCTTCGAGACTCGCATAAAATCAAAGTTCTTCCTTTGCCCAAATGGCAGTAAATCTTTCTGGTTCTTTGTCAAAAAAGTAAGAATTTTTATGTCAGTTTTTTTCCACTACTAACTTTGAAAGATAAAATTACTTCTACCGCTAAAGAAAAGGCAGAACTATTTGCTAAACAATTTGCTGCCAATTCTGCTCTTGAACCTCGCGTAAATCATCCAGCTATTGCACCAGTTTCCCATAAAATGCCCGATATTATTTTTTAGGTGAAGCACATTAAGCGTATATCCTTTCTTCTCCTAATACCAAGAAATCGTCCAGGCATACCAGCAGTCGTTTTGAAAAAATGTGTTCCAGAATTTGCACCCATTTTAACTGGGCTCTTTCGAATTTCTTACGACACGGTATTTTTCCGGAGAGCTGGAAAGCTGCACGTGTTCAACCTATTGCCAAAAAACAATCTAAATCTCTTCCATCGAACTGTTTTACTTCTCTTAGTCCTTTGTAAAGTAATGGGGACATTCATTAATTCACAAATCCTATATAGTATTTAGAAAAACATTAAATTTCGCATTTTTCTTTGTATCACACAGCTGGAACAAGTCTTTTGAGTTTCCAGAGGAATTTTCAAATATTGATCCGAAGGGTTGGGGTAGATCCAATCAGCTGCTTTCAAGATTTACTGGTATTTTTGTTTTTTTTCTGAACATATGTTCCATTTGGCCTTCATTCATCGGCTTTGGGTCAAAACAAAACATATAACCCTTTTGCTTTGTTCTTGGCCGTGCAGTTATTTTTAAAGATTTTAACAATGTTTAAACTCATGGATGTTAATTATTTGTGTACACACCAAAAATTAAATTAAAAGTACAAAAAAAATTAAAACAAGTAAAAAGATAACTAAAAATCGACGTTTTGGTGGCAAGTCTGCCACCGTTCTCAAAATAAATTGAATAAAAATAAAAATTAACTATTATTAAGGTTTTAAAGATGCATTTGATAACAATCATAGAATAGACTGGCATGCTTCGAGCATTTTAGCAAAGGAAACTTGTTCTAAAAACGATAAATCAAAGAAAGTGCGTATATATTATTAAATAAAGATAATTTTTGATGCACCAATTTCAGTTAATTTAAATAACACTTGGTTGCCTTTGCTTAATACTGGAGTATCTTTAGAAAGACCTTAACTTAACTAACTATTCAGCTTTTCTGTAATATAAACAATACATACACCAGCAACCAGTTATCTATGTCACTATGACATTATAACCCATCGCTTTCTAGATGTTAGAATTGGACTAACGAAAATAGTACAATTATTCAAAACATCTAGAAGGTGGTGTTATAACCAAACAAACATATTTGACAATTAATGTCAAAGAATTTTCAGAATATCCTAAAAAACAATAAAAAAATTAAAATTTAAAACCCTAATAATAGTTAATTTTTATTTTTATTTAATTTGTCTTGACAACGGTGGCAGATTTGCCACCCAAACGTTTTGGTTTTTTGGTACTTTTAATTTAATTTTTGGCGTGTACCCAAATAATTATCATCCATTAAATGAATCCGCCGAACTACGAAGCTGTTGTCAATATGCAACTAATATAATATTATTGTTTTTTTACCTTTTCTCTCCTGTAACACGACATGAATTATAAAAACCTAAAAAACGAAATAAACCCGACTAACCCTGGTTAGCAGGATGCACCCAAGTTAAAGATCCGACCAATTTATAAACACGGGTGGAGATTGGCAGATCCCTTTTGAATGGGTTTTTATGAACCGGTTAACCCAAAATCAATATTTGAAAATGCCTTAGACGAGTTTCAGACAAAGAGGATAGACAAATTCTCTTTGGTTTCAGATCGTTGCTCTTGATATATCCAAAGCTTTTGACCAGACCTGGAATGATGCGCTCCCCAATAAACTTCCCTCCTCCTATGGTATTTCAACTAAACTCTCTATTGGCTCTTTAGTTATCTTTCTGATCGACGTATATCAGATATTGTGGATGGCCACTCTTCAAGCTTGGATCAAGTAAATCCTGTGTGCTTCAGGGTTCAGTACTGGCACAAACATTATTTCTTCTTTGCATCACCGACCTTCTCTCGTCCACAACTATAATTCCATTAAGTTTTGGTTAGACGATAGTACTCTTTACTCAATGGAGATTGATTTAAACTGCAGTTTTCATGTCCCTAAATCAAATTCCTAACCTGATTTTGAAATCAAACGCAAATCGATACAGATATCTCTTTTACTGGATCTTAGTTGAATATTGGATTGGGGCGCCAAAAATATCGTCCATTTTAATGTATCCAAAACACAATCGTGTTTTTTGTCGCAAAAATGTCATCAAATACTCATCCTTTACCTACAGAGGAACACACCTTTAATCTTTTAGGTGCAGGGGCATAAAAGAAAGGAGGGGTCATGGCCTCCATGCCCCCCTCCTTATGACCGCCACTGTTTAGGCGTCACATTTGAGGAACTGGAATAAAAAAATTGTGTTTGTAGCCACGGCAGCAATAAAAAGCTTGAATTTATCTTTCCAGCCAAAAGGTATTTTTCCTTCAATGTATACACTTTGTATATGTCCCAAATCTGACTCCCTTTAAAATAATGTTCTTAAAATGCGAAAAAATGTGTTTGTGCCCTTGAGTACCAGTCATCCCCCAGGGTGAACGCGCGCCGGGCTCTAAACAAATTATCCGCATTATCGGGAAGAATTTATCAACGTCTTGTCTGGGTTTCCCGTACAAAGTTCAAAGCTAAACACTGTGTACGGAGAGCACGGTGGCCATGGCTTTTAACTCCGCATGTTTGTAGATCCTTCGATTTGTTGACTGCGCAAGGTCGTAAAAATCCGAAAATTTCTTCTAGCCACTGCGGATCTATCTAAATGTGGGTTATCTATGCTTTTACTTCACCTAAGACCCTCAAAGTAAGTGAGTATTCAGGCTCTTAGCCTTTGAGGATTGTCCAAAGATAAAAACAATTCATGCTCTGTATTAGCAGTACTTAGTTTTATTAAAAGTTCAAGGACATACAGGATATGTAAAATTAACTGAATTAAGAACCAAAAGTTATCTCTAAACACCAAGTCATGGCCGTCATTTCAATTTTTATTTATTTTAAAATTTTAAATTGCCTGTTCTACACTTTCAATAAAATTAAAAAAAATTAAAATAAGGGATTTTTTATGCTTAAAATTATTAATAGTATATATTTGACTTAATAAAAATTATGTTTGTTAAATATTAGCGTCTAGTTAAAATCCTTGCAACAAACCTAATGTTAGCGGTTAAACAAATATCTATGTAGTTAATTTTTTTAGATATTTAATATTTAAAAAAAATGCATAACAAAAACAAAAGATTAAAAGTATTCTATACAAAATATTTTCATATATTTTACTATTCTATATTATATTCTTTAGTTATTTATTAAAAGATGTTACATAAAAGATCATAGAAAGTACTTGAAATATCAACTTAGCACAGCTATTTACACTCAAAATAATTTAAGTTTTATAACAAGTTATATAATATTAAAAAATAAAAAGGAGCACTTTTTTACGTAATAATGAAAATCGTATAGTTAAGAGGCGTCCGATGTGAAGTCCATAATAAATTTTGCGAGAAAAAGGTAATGCAAATTTGTAATTCATTTAAATATAATAATCGAGCCAATATGAAATATCAACAATTTTACATTTTTTAAAAATATTTTTTTAACGGCACATACATATTTAGTTACATAAAGACAAAATTTTGCCCTAACTTAACCATTTTCGTATCTCCTATAGTTTTCAAGATTTTAACGGCAAAAGTTATAATTAGCACTGGAAATGAGAATGACGCCTTTACCAGCCCATAAACTAGAGGGAGGCTAGTCTATTTGTGGCCCTAATGAAGTTAATATTTACACAAGTGTTTTAGAAAATTTAAATTAAAAATTATTTTTCAAATAGTTTTTACACGGCATATACATATTTAGTTACATAAATGCAGAACTTCACCCCAACTTAACCATTTTTGTATCTTCTATAGTTTCCAAAATTTCAATGGCGAAAGTTATAATAAGCACTGGAAATAGAAATTACGCCTTTACCAGCCGATAAACTATAGGGAGGTAACTCTACTTGTGACCCTAATTAGATCAATAATACCACAGTTACTTTGGGAAATTTAAATTAAAAACTAGTTTTTTTAAATAATTTTTAAACGGCATATACATATTTAGTTACATAAATGCAGAACTTAGCCCCAACTTAACCATTTTCGTATATCCTATAGTAGTAATTAACACTGGAAATGAGAAGACGCCTTTACCAGCCAATAATTTATAGAGACACGACTCTACTTCTGGCCCTAAATAAGTCAATATTAACACAGTTATTTTAGGGCGTCATATTTGAAAATAACCTTAACTGGCATAAACAAATTGTATCTATAGCCACCGCGGCGTCAAAAGAGCTTGGATTTCTTTTCCGAGCCAAAAAGTATTTTTCCCCTTCCAATTGTATGTGTCCCAAATTCGACCCTTTCTGGAATATTGTTCTCATGTCTGGGGAATGGCATCCCCTACAACCCTCAGCATTCTTGATGCCATTTAAAGAAGGGCTGTTCGTCTTATTAATGATCCTTTACTTACTCAAAAACTTCCTTCTCTTGCCCATCGTCGAGCTGTGGGAGATCTACCGCTCTTCAATAGATACTTTTACGGCTTCTGCTCCGACGAATTATCCAGTATAGTCCATCCTCTTGCAGCTCCCAACATAGAAACTCGTGGTGCTGCACGTATGCATCCCTATACGGTCCAATTGGACAGGCCCCGAACTTCCGATTTCGTTCGGTCTTTTAGCTAATTTCTAGACTACTGCCAGCGGAGGTCTTTCCTTCCCCCAAATTTTCAAGTTTTTAAGTCCCGTGTTAACAAACTTCTCTTACCCTGCTTAAGACACCCGCGTTACGTTAGTATTTAGGCTTTCAACCTTCGTGGATTGTCCAAATATAGAAAAAATTAAAATTTAAAACAAGTTTCTTTTTTTAATAATTTTTAAACGGCATATACATATTTAGTTACATAAATGCAGAACTTTGCCCCAACTTATATATAGTTATAATAAGCACTGGAAATGAGAATGACGTCTTTACCAGCCAATAAACCATAGCACTGCTCTATTTGTGGCCCTAATTAAGTCAATAATGGCACAGTTATTTTAGGAAATTTAAATAAAAAACAAGTATAATTGGCAACAAATATCTATTAATATATTTTTTAGATTTTTACATAATTATCATCATTTATAACAAAAAACAGTCTTAAACAATGTAATAAAACAGTAATATATAGGCATATTTAAAACATATTAACAAAACTAACTTAAAATAGTGTACTTACATTCACTAGTGACTAAGACCAAAGGAATGGCATAAACAGAATATAAAAATAAACATACAATTACAAGAGGTATAAAAACATCCACTTTGTCTTAGCCCCATGGTTGTAAATGTACGACTTTTTGACCGTACCAAGGACCGGCGCCTCCGTCGCTGCCGTGGTCAGCATCCTGCGAAGCTGCAACTGCTGCAGATGCTGCTGTAAGAGAACCCTGTTTAGCTGCTGCTACTTGTCTGATGGCTGCACTGTTGGAACTCTGAATTGCATTTATTTTTCTAGCAGCATCGTCTAAAAATAAAGAAAAATGCATAAGTTAAAATCTATGTTAAATTAACCAATAGTTAGAAATTAAATAATTAATGTCTTATTAGGTCGTAAAAATGCTTGAACATCCCTTAAGCTGATGAGAGAGAGAAAAAAGGTAAAAATTAAACAATGAAATTAAGATATTATTGTAAGAGGAACATGCCATACAGGACAAACCACCTGAGCAAAACAAGAAATAAACAATAAATACCATTTTTTTCAAATATTAAAAAAAGGTTTTGTATCTATTTGCACATTTACCGGTCTTTTGAATTTCATGAGCTGCGGCATTAGCACTCTTCTGAATTAAAGCTGCTGCACGCCCTTCTTTAGCTGACGCTGCGTGTTGTGCTTCTGAAACTTCCGCTTTGGCTTGAGCAAGACGTTGTTGAGCACGGACTAAAGCTTGTGCTGCTGCTTTAGCTTCTTGTTGTTGAACTGCGGCGGCAGCTTCGGCTTTCTGAAAATATACAAAAACATATATTATGGTGCGCTGTAAGCGGCAGCATATACCTCGTTCAACCTAAATATGTGGGCAAGGCAAACACTATACTGATCAATTTAAATTTGTGCTACTAACAGTGGTAGCCGCGTTAATTGAAGAGGTACTTTTAAAAGACTAACCGACTTAAATTTCTTTTTGTCATTATAAATATAAGCTAGCAAACTTAGAGTATAAAAATCGCGGATCAAGAACAATTATAATATTTTATATATTTTTGTTATACACCATACCACATCTTTTTTATATTAAAAAAATGGCATATGGTTTTTTTTATTTAAGTAGAGGATACCCCGGATAAATTGTAATTTTCTGAAAGTGCATCAGCTTTTGTTTCTTGCTTATTCTAATAAACATGACATTGAGGGCTACTAAGACCAGTAATGGTTCAAAACTCTTGAGCTGTTACTAGGCAAGTTGAGTTGCGCAATCATCGGCTTAACGTGCCTTTCTAAGCACAATTTAAAAGGGGTTTTCTAAGCAAAAATGCACAGTGGTTCACCCATACCTTTTTTCAGGTCATAAGCGGCTACAAAGTCCGATGTACTATGCCGGGAATAAAACTGGAGTTTTTGGTAAAAGACTGTTACGCTGCCCATTACAATATGCTCGTTTATGTAAAATAAAAATAATTTTCTCTTAATCGAAGAAAAAGTAAAAAACACATATATTCCCTTACTATACTAACTCTGATGTGTACTTTAAAATATAATATCAAACCCATTTATTTTCCAAAAAGAATAGTCACCAACCAATATTCAAACTTTTAAATTAATATTTTGCATGTCAGGTTAAAATTAGGGCCCTCATGTGCTCCATAGTTCTAAGGTTTTAAATTTTTCGGAGCCACCTGCTTGTGAATTACATTAATGTTGCATATTATCATATTGTTATGTGGTTTAAATAATATGCTTACCTGAAGTGCTAATTGTGCATCTGCTGCTTTTCGCGTAGCTTCATGTTGCTGATGTAGAACTTCTTCCTTCGCTTCCTGAACTCTACGCTGGGCAGCCATGACGTTAGACGAGGCTTCCTTTGCGGCCTGGATGGCTGATGCGATTTCGGATGGGGAAACTGACGGGGGTAGGATTTCTAAAAAAATAACTCTATAAGTGACGTTACACATGCGATTAAGCATGGAAAAAATAATAAATAATATTTAGATATGCAATTATAACATTTATTATTATTTATGTGTTACATTCTAGATTAAACTAGGTCAAGCAATAAATAGAATTCAGATGATAATAATTTCTTGAGATATCAAAACAATTATTCTCATAGACTATCTTGATAAAGAACTAACTTTGAGTCTTATAACAACTCAACTTAAACAGTTGAACCAAAATATTCAGGAAAAACATCACGGTTTATTCTAATTCACCGGAACAATGCACCATGTCATGCAAAATACTTTAACCTACTCGCGTGCGCAAATTACAACAATCTTACGTTAGAAAATGTAATTGGTTGTTAAAGGAACAACAAAACTCACAAATGCTATTAAGTTTGACGGTAAGAAATAATAGAATAAAAATAAAAATATATGTTTCTACTTTTTTAAGACACTCACAGAAAAACATATTGTTCCTAACACTTGCGCAAAGTGTCTTTTCCACACTTAAAGCCTATCTGCACTCCGCTTCAGAACTTTCGTAGAAACTGCTTTTGCATGCAGTATCTCTTGGTGGACTTGTTAGAAAAATAAATATATCAGTTAGGCTCAGGTTTATTACTCAGATTTGACCCAATTGGATATCCAAATTTGAAAAATATTTTTGTTCTAAAAAAACTGCCTTGGAATAGCGCAAAAGGCTCATGGACACCAATGAAATAAATATATTAACTAACCTGTTACTAACCAGAATACAGAGAAAAATGAAAACGGTTTTTAAACATTTTTTATCATATCCTCGAATTTGGTCGTTATTTTGGTTTTCCGTTACGTTTTAACACATAGGGCTATTAGAGGCTTTATTTTTCAAACATGTGAAAAAATACCACTGGTCAACACGATTTCTGGATCTGACTTCCACATTATAAATTTTAGTTTCTTCTTCGCCAAAACTAAGGAATATATATATTTGTTTTATTAAAGTTTGCTTTTGTAGAAATAAGAATGGGCGCACTGAGGAGTACTCAGCCGCTTAACCGCTGGATAAGCGGAGTGTCAAAATTGTGAAAATAAAGCCATTTCATTTGTTAAATTTGACAATTTTGACACTCCGCTTACCCAGCGGTTTAGCGGCTGAGAACTCCTGAATGCGCCCAATTTTCCAATATTCTGGGAAAAATTAATAATTTTTATACAGGGTGTAAATTAATTGATGGCCAAAAATACAGAATATAATTTCTTGGCCTATTTTAAAAAGAAAAGTTCCTATGAAATATGCAGTTAACCTCTTAACTTTTAAGCTATAGGGTCTTAAAAATTTAAGACAAAAATGGGTTTCTTATCATAACTTCAAAACTGTTTGAGATATTTTCATGAAATTTTACATACGCCTACTAAGTACCAATAAGCATTTTTACTATAAAAGAATATTATTTATTTCTACCAGTGGGGTCCAAACGGGATGTATACTGAAGATTTTTTAAAAACAGTATAGTACGGCACTGATTATAAAATATTATTTTTAAAACCTCCATTTATTTTGCAACATTTTTGCGCAAAAAAATAAAAACCGTTTTCAGGCATTTGTAGTATAACGAAATTATTTTGAAGTAGTATGCTGGTGCCCTATTTTTATTTTTTTTACGGAAAAACGGTGCATCAGAGAAAAAACAGACCAAGAGGTAAAATTTGTTGCAAAGTAAGTGATGATTTAGAAAAATATTTTTTTTTATGGAAAAGCATCAATGCTGTACCAAATTTTTTTAAATTGCATTTCTTTTATGTTTGTATGAGCTCTCTTTCATTAAATACTTAACGTAAATAGGACAAAAGCAAACTTTAAAAACTAAAAAAATATACGGGACGAATTGATAACCTTCTTCTTTTAAAGTCGGTTAAAAATAAATATTTCAGTTTTTTTCGATGTCTAGAATTAGAATTTAAGCATAGGAACAAAAACCAAAAAAAAAAAACGTTTTTGTTTTTGATCGGTGTATTAAGTAGGTGTTAATTGTCTCCCCAGTAGCTCAGTGAATAGAGTCTTTGACCTCTAACTCAAAAAATACTGGTTCGCTCGCTAGCCAGGGAGATATTTTTGGGTCGTAGTATGAATTATTAAAATATCTACCCAGGAAAAGTACATTTTTATAGAGTATGTTGTAAAAATAAACTTAAGGCACTTTATATGGATAACGAAAACCTAGTTACTTCGGTTACTGACTTTTTAAATCAATAAAATGCATTTTTGATTGTGGCTAGGGTTTCCAACCATACGTTATAATAAAGTATCTTACTTTATTTTTGGTAATTATACTTTATACTTTTGCATACAAACAAAGTATGTGAAAAAACTTTATTTTTAACCTTATGTGTACATTTACAACCAATTCTGAAATTTCAAATTAACATTTAAACAATTGGTTAAACCTTACTTATTAAATCCAAATTTGATAAGTGAAGTTTAACCAATTGTTTAAATGTCAATTTGAAATTTCAGAAATGGTTGTAAATGTAGCATTACTGTGGATGCGTAAAATTATGGATAAGTTAGGCACCTACTTATTTTTTAACGGTACTTTAAAGTTAAAACACATTATGGAAACGATTTATAATTACTCAACGAAATGTTTGATGTCATGTCAGATGTGACAGTGACGAAGATGACATATGTCATAGATATTACTATCGACGTAATTGAAAATTGTCCATTGTTTTTGTTTATTCCCGCCAGTTCATGCTTTCACTGAGAGTTTTTTTCAGTAATGAATCTGAAGTTTCGAGAAAAGAGAAATAGAGCGTCAATAAAATGAATTAAAAACGAATTGTTTATTTATTTAAATTTAAATGATGATTGTCAAACGAGCTTTGAAATATTTAAAAACAGGAACAGATTGTAAGCAAATGCTAAAAATCACACAAAATAAGTTTTTTAGGCAATAAAAACATAAAACTTAAAAATACTTTTTGTTTTTTCTAAATACTTTATTTTTTCCTATTCAAACGATTGTATAATAAAATACGTTTTTCTTTCAGGTATTTTTCTTAATTTATAGTGGCCAAAGTGTAGAAGATGTTACTATTTATTTTTGCACGTGCATATAAAATATTTTATGGTTCTAAAATTATCTATGGGTAGATAAATATTATTAAAAAAATCTAGAAAAAATATACTGAACAATCCTTAGTCCTAGAACGCTAAAGATAAAAACACGAATAAAGAAAGATTTATTATTAATATTTAGTAGTTTAAAAATGTCTTTAAAGAATCGAATATTCGAAAATATTTGACATTTCTTAAAGTTGTTAGTTTTGTAAATAAGTCAAATATTATTTAAAATAAATAAAAATACTCACTGCTACTCCATATGTTATGGCCGGACCTGATATAAACGAGCCTGAAGCTCCAAGTCCTGAATGTCCAAATCCATCAAATGAGTTAAACCCGTAGCTGCTGTCAAAAACGCCTCTTTTGCCACGTGAGCCAAGGCCAGAGAAGCGTTTATGATCAGGAAAATCACAACAGCCTGGAAAAAATATAGTATAAAATGGAAAAAACTATACCAATAGATCAATACCATTCAATACTACCAAACCACCACGAATGTAGGTATGCGGGTTCGGAAAATGTAAAAGATAGTTTATAGATAAAGTTCTTTTTCAACTTTTATAGTTCTTAATAACCCGGTGAAAAAAGTTATGTAAAATCAGCAACTTAAGCCTCCATTAGTGCCTAATTAAGGTTTAGAAGTATATCCCTATAACATGGAAAAAGTTCTGTTATTACTTTTGAATTTTTTAGGTTAGGCACTGATAAACGAATCATATCGACACATAATAGTTCTTTTAAAAACTTAACGCTCTACAAAAAAGTTTTATATGATTTTTGGCTAACTTAATTGGTTCAAAAGTTATTTAATGTTAAAATCATCAAATACCAAAAAAAAAAAAACATAAAGTCGCGTCAATGAAGCACTTTCCCGAAATACCTCAGAAACAGCTCCGCTTTTAATAAAGTTTTTTGTTTGTTACGTGTTTTTTTATTATACCTTATCCTTTTATACTTTTAAAACTTCAAAAACTGTTAAAACAATTTGATTTTTTCTTATTTTACGCAATTATTACTAGATAAACTGTGTATGTTTTAAATCGCTCCGCCATTTTTAGAAAACAGGTAACCAATGCAGTTATTCTTTACGTCATAAAAAAATAATGACAAATTTTTAATTTTTTATTATTGATATTAGCAAAAATGTGGTATAGAAAATCCAAAAAAATTACAGGTGGATCTGCAACTCTTTGCTGTAGTGTATATAAAAACAATACAGGGTTATTTACGGTGAGTTTCCCAGAAACTATTACAGATATGAGGGGCTCAGAACCAGAGTGGTGTGACTCAAAAAATATTTTGATATATTTTTCCCTTAAGTTAAAATACATTTGTTAAATATTGTTAAATTGGAACAAATTTTACATAGTATTCATTAAATCCATTCGTCTACTATCAAACTATGACTTACGCCGCTCTGACAGGAAATTAGAATGACAAAAAAATATAAAAATACAGTAAGTCTAAATTTTAAAACAAGGTGACTTACACCACCTTAGTTCTGAAGCCCTCATATATCTTTTTAATTTTGAATTTAGACTTATATTAAAGTAATATCGATTTATATAACTATGACAAATCTCTCATGTTTCTGAGATTTTCAGTTAAATCGGAAGTGTGTTTTTAACATATTTAAATGCAGTTGTCAAAAATGACGTTTGCAGACCTAAAAATATTTATTAATTTTTTCTAAAAGAAATCCAGTATTATTTAGTTTGGGATAAATTTCTTTTGCCACAGAACCCACTTAAGTGGAGTTTTTATAAAGTTTAAATTATTATTATACAGTGGGTCCAAAAAATATTATTTAAAATAAAATTGAGGAAACAACCAACTTTTTCAAATGAATACCCGCAAATTTTGTATTTTTATTTTATTTAGCTAAAAAATTCCTGTTCAAAAAAAGTTTTAGTTAACGAGATATTTTTCATTAGTTAAGCTGCAGATTTAAAGTTGAGGTAAATTGTATTCTTAGTTGGCTATGATGGCGTTGAAAGACAATTAAATGTTGAATAAATGTCTGTTATTCTTCGCATTATATGTAAATCAACTTTAAATTTAAACATAACACTTTTTGGAAAAGACAATTTTGTACAAATTAACCCTTATTTTTATTGCCAAAAGGGATAAAAATTTAAAATTTTGGGTGTCTCCATTGAATAGACTTTTTAAATTTTCCAAATTTTATGTTTAATCATATTTTTTGCCAAGGTAATACTCAGGTCCCAAAAACATAAAATATTTTTCATATAAAAATCGATAAAATAGGAATTAAAAACCCTGTATATTGTCAAAAATATTTTTTGGCCATAATTTGAGATAAGTAGTAGTTTTTGTAATTGGAAAATTACTGAAATAATAATGATGCACATACATATTTTTTAAATAATATAAATAAGGTAATGGAGATGAATATAAGACTTACCCCCTTGAAGAACATCTTGCATGTATTGGTTGATTGGTGGATGTGAAGTACACTGACTTTAAAATCCCAAGGTACTATCTTTTATACTACAATCCCTAAAAATGCTCTAACATAAATTAAATAAATATTACAGTTATTATGACAGTGCCCATAATTTTCTTTCTTCCGTATTTAGAAGAATTTTAAATTAAAGAGACTCTCCTTGATATCACGATCTTTATTACTTTCTTTAAGAAGATATTTTATATCTTTAAAAAATAATATTACTATTTCAAATTGTCTACCTGTATGACTCTTTAATCCTTTGTTAGTCCGATAGCAAGGAATTTAAATTATAATATGTGTATATGTTACGCCGAATTTGTGTAAAGACATGGTTAGTTCTCATTGGATAAATCTTTTTTTTAATTTCATTTATCAAAAAAATAAAACTAACCATGACCCCCCAATGTGACCGAACAGCTTATTTCACAAATAAAGCAAAATTTAATTATGCCGAATACATAAAATCAGCAATTACACAAATTCGGCGTAACATATACACACATTTAATTCGTAAATTTATGTTTTTTAATAAATATGCAAAATAATAAAAATAAATTAAAATAAATTCTACTTAATGTCAAGAATTATTATACCAACCAATTAGAAAAACACCACATATACCTATTTTCCCTTAATATTGAAACACACTTTTGTTCTTTTAAATTCATTTATTTTCGAATTAAATAAAGTGCAATGACATACCTGGTGTTAAGTTATGAATTTACATCCCCTTTGCTTTTTATTTATTATCGAAAAAATAAACAAAAAAATAGTTTATTAGACTATTTATGTAGTTTTCTAATCAGTAGTATGATTTTTAATATATCCTGTATTATACAGGGTACGCTCAAAAGTATATTTTTAAATGGAATGGCTATACCGGGTGTCCCTGGCCGGTGGCTTACCCCTATACCTTTTTAATTTTTCAAGATAATTAAATAAAATTAAGTTCGTAGGTATGTCAAATAAATATGCATTGTTACATCTATTTAGTTGTTTAATATCACTTCCGGTCTAGCCGGAAATGACCCTAAATATATAATTTTAAATGGGACGCCCGGTATATTATTACTTATTTAAAAGAAAAATAACATTCCAAGTACAATGACATGACATTTGCTACTTTTTGACATATAACTTCCATTTTTCAAAAATTTTAAATCCAGAGTAGGTACCCTAAATGCGATTAAACGATAAATTCTGGATCAAGTAGTTACGGAAACATTGATGCGACAATCTTTTGTTTTTTATAGCCTCTACAGAGTCGCCTAAAGTTAGCAAAATCTTAATTATGATATAAAGTCAGTTTTTTAAATGGATAGAGGGTGGCATACATATAATAGCTGAAAGGAGTATTTTATTACCAACAATTTTATACCACACAATCAATACTTTACTTAGCAGTACCTATATCACAAAAATCCTTATTAACAACAGCCAGCCCGTATTATTATCAGCGAACTTGGGGCGCAATATGTGATTAATGGTTATTACATTAAATACTGCTTATTTTTATTCGTCTTTAATTAACTATTAGGAATGTTACAAAGGAAACAGGTTGATGTGCTTACCAATGGTATAAGACAAAATAATCAGTTAATACGGATTTTTCTGATACACTTTTAACTAAAATATTGATTGTGTTGTATCACATTTTCGGTGAAAAAATACTCTTTTAAGCTATAATAGTAAGCCACTTGATCCATTTGAAAAACTGACAGGATCATAAATACGATTTTGCAAACTTTAGGCGACTATGTAGTGGCTACAAAAACACAACATTGTCACGTACATTTTTTGGGTCTATTTGATACAAAATGTGTAGTCTTATCGCATTTATGGCATTTGTAGATTGAAAAGAGAATCAAAAGACCTTTAAAACAAGGTGCTATTTGACCCTTATTTTTATTTCAAAAAAGGTTGGTAGATCAACCTTTGCACTAGGCCACGTGACAAGAAAAATTCCGTGCTAAGAAGTAGTGTCAGTGATACCTTTTACCTAATAAAAACAAATAATTAAAAAAGTAACTGTATAATCAGAAATATGTAAAGACTTATTTCTCGGAGTCTGCACTTGGACTAACATTATGTGACAGAATGTTTGTTTTAACCTTTTCCATTCTATTTTCAAGAAACCGAGAATCCCTTTACTAAATTGTCTGATCTACTTAGATCTAAATTGGTAGATATTAAGTAAACCGTTTAATAGCTGTTATCATAAGGAAGAATCACTATAGGGGCTGGAGCTGTGGAAACAGCAAATTTAATTTTTATTGGTAATTGTCTATAATTAAGCCGTTCTTCCGTAAAATTGCTATACGCGACGGAATGTGAACTTTCCTGATTGCTTTTTGGGTTCAGCAGTGAACATAGAAGATATATAATAACAATAGTTACATACATATCTATTAGTTATATAATGGTTCCATAACATAGTTTTTTGACCTAAACAGACCCTATATTTTTTCCGTTAAAGTATTTTTAGCAGTCAAAAGGTTTAAAATATCAGTTTTTCCCCATTGGTGGACGTTACAATACCACAAATGAACCAAAGAGTTTAATAAAAAGGTTTTAAAAATCAAATAAGTACCTATTCGAATTACGAATAACGTAATTTAATTTTTTGATACATTTCTTGTGGTTTTTGGGGTTCCTGTACAAAAGAAAACATATTTTCTAACGTACATCTTGTTTTTCCTAGAAGCGAAAGCATTTTCCACACACGACTATCTTAAACCCCAAATGTTTTGGTTTATTTGTAGTATTGTATATGATGTGTGTCCCTCCATGGACATATTGTATACAGACTGTCCACGGATAGTGTATAAAAAAGATAAATTAATAATAAATTAATTTTTCTAAAAAAATCATCATTTATGATTGATATTTGTTTGTAAAAGAATATTATTTATAATGCAAAAAATCAAAAACATGATTTGTTTTTAAGTTTAAAATACCTATATTACTATATTATAATTCTAGCCAACCCGTGCCCACTTCGTAGGGCGTATTATATCTTTTCGCCGACTTAATATTCATGTGCCATAACTTTTTAAAAACTTTTTTTTAAATTATAATAAAATATAGCCTCTAGCACTCCTGAATAGTGTAACTGTATGCTTGTACAATAATTTTTATGATCGTTTCAGTATTTCCGAAGAGTACCCTCACAAACAAACAAACAAACAATCAAAGTTACAAACATTACTCTTTTATAATATTAGAATAGATAAAAATTAAGCAAAAAAATATTTTTTACAGTATTTTATTAATAAATTAAAAATAACTTATTTCTACTAAAACCAAAATCAGTTTTATGAATTTTTTCATAACCTTTAAAAAAATCAACATTGCTATTTAAAAACAAAACATAAAATCAAATAAAATACATTAACATTTTATTCAAAAATAAAAAATAAGGGTAGTTTACGCTTGAAAAAAATGTTTTAAGTTTTTGCAAATCCTGTATTTGAATCAATTTTTTTTCGTGAATCGCAATAAAAATATATCAAGAACAATTTTTTTGTTTAAAATATTGTTTTTATATATATGTTTTTTTGTAAACCCCATTCATGGACAGTCTGTATTTTCTTTTATTGTTTAGACTACACAAATCGCAAAAATAATGCTACCAAAAATAAATAAATATAAATTGAGGCATCATCTGCAAGTATTTTTCCAAAAGGTATGTTTTTTTTTTTTTAAATATACGTCTAAGAATTTTAAAACGGATATATACCTGGTATTCAAAAGAATTAAACGATTCCTTGCGTAATTTTAAGACATAAAGTTTACATATAAACATGGTTTCGCAAATTATTTGTTCTCAATATAGAAGTTGTTAAACTTAAAAAATAGTTTTGTCATAAATGTCTTAAATATTCATTTAACCCAATTCTGTTGTAATTTAGCAATTGTATTATCAATATTAGGGGACTTATTAAGCCCTAATTTAATTAAATTTATTGTGTCCGCTGATAGAACATTTTTGCAAAACATTGTACTCAGGGCCGTATTAACTGTTTGAGGTGCCCTAGACTAGAATTACCGAAGCGCCTATTTTCCACCAAATATTTTGGGAGCAAAAAAGGTCCTTTCCGCCGTAGCGCCTATTTTGAGTGCCAGGCGCCTTACTTTACACCACCCGAAATAAAATGTAATGACCAAAAAAAAGGTAATTTCCTGCTTTTCGCGCCTATATCATTCCAAAGCACCTTACAAAATCCCGACCTTAACTTTTTCATGGCGCCCTAGGCTGTAGCCTAGTCAGCCTAATGGTTAATACGGCACTGATTGTACGTCAGTGAGTATTATTTTTTAATGGTATTTTTGGATTATGCAAAACACACTACAGATTTTTATTTTCTGTTTTTTTTTTTAATATATATATATATATATATATATATATATATATATATATATATATATATATATATATATATATCGTGCTAAGGAGGAATAATCCGCCTTATTGCATATAGCATACTCCTTAACTAAAAAAAAAACATTTGACACAAAAAAATATTATTAAAATAAATTCATTTTTATCTTTTGTTGAAATTATCCTAAATATTTTAATTTTAAAAACCCTCTTAGTAAAATAATTAATAAATAATTTTTTATATAGTATAATATTATCGGCAAATAATTTTATACATCCTATTAGGCTTAATTTAGTTTTATTTATGTATATAGTTAACACACACAGGAAAAGTTGGTCATAAAATTGATCCCTAAGGTAGACTATAAATAATGGTTTTTACCACGTAAGCTTATATCATTAAGGGTACATTAGACGATGACCTTTTTAAATATGTAATAAATAAAATTTATGTTATGTCAAAATTTTTTAAAAAATGCTGATATTTTATTCTATTACTATACTGTTTTCTAAACTATGAAATATAGCTATTAATAGATATGACTAAAGTGTGTTTTTATTTCCAAACATAAAAATTAAATTTGCTTTATGCCAGCTCCACGTACGTTGGCGATCTATTAAAAACTTTTTAAACATTAACTTACGAAAAAAGTTATTCTTAACAAAAGTTTTGCATGGTCCAAATCTTTTTTTTAAATTGCTTATTTCAAGGATCAAGAACATTACTTCTTTATTATTATATGCAGTTGGGTGAAATATACTGCCTTTTGTGATTTTATCATACCTTTCAGCTTTTGCTGTACGCCACCCACCTGGATTTGTGCAAACTGCTCATCCGAAATTCACAAACCCGTGAACTGATGAGTGTGCCAGTTTCCATTATGGTTTGTTGTTATTACAGCATGTACTAAACACTTACGCCATATACACCTAGATGGCGCACTTTTTACCTTCTTAACCTAACGGTGCTCTGGCTGGTTGTTTTGGAATTGCTTGACAAGATGGCTTTGGCAGTCTAAATTTACTCCCTTGGTTTCGACAGGGATTATTTTTAGCTGACCAGAAACATACTCGAGTTGTCAGCAATGTACAGCGGTTGTGATGATTCCCAACAAGGATGGAACACGTGTCACCGTCTTCATTACGACCCGGGGTTATCCATTTATTTGGAGACTCCGTAATTTTAAAGTAATTTACTTTAAGTAAACAGCCAAGTAGTCGTTTCTACCAGGTTATGTATTTGTTTTTCTTTGTCATTAAGGAACCTTTACGCCCAAGAATTTAAAAGTTTTTTTAATTGTTTATTTCAAGGCTCAAGACCATTACTTCTGGCCACCCTGTATATAATATACAGGGTGGCCCACCATATTCGACACGGTCTGTAGCTGGATAACCATGGGGTTTTTAAAAAAGTAAATACTGGAACATATACAGGTCGGATAAGACCACAGTATAAAATTATTTTAGTCTATACAGGGTGTCTCAAAAAAGTGTGACGTATCAAAGTTATATTTTTTTAAATGGAACACCCTATATTTTATGACGGTTTTAGATTCTACTTTAAAAAATAACTCAAGTTTGTTTATAGTACTAAATGTCTAATTTTATTCGTTTTTGTGATATTTGATTTTTTTGAAAAATGCAGAGGTAAAATTAAATTGATTTTACTTTAACACTTTTAACACTTTAAACTTTAAAATGTGTAACAAGATTAGAAAAAGTCTGCCATATCATACGTAGGTCAAATCAAGATCAAATATTGTACAGGGTGATCAAAAAATAATTTCAATTTTTCAGAAAATCAAATAGCCATATCTCTCTTATTTTAAATGGAACACCCTGTATTATTTTACGTTACATGATGACAAATAAAATACTCTTTCAAATGGTGTATAGGTTGCCTATACCTATCTTTTGTGCTTTTTAGTAAAATCTGTTTTTACAAATTTTTAGTCCAAATGTTTATTTAAATTAAAGTTGGCTGTGACATAGCAGCCATTAATATTTTTCTTAAGAAAATAACAACGACCATTTATTGATTACTAGTGTTTTAGTCAGTTTAAAAGAAATTTTAATGATTTTAAATAAAAACCCTTCTTCTACAACAACAAGATGATATAATACTGGTAGGATGTGAAAAAAATGGTTTACTTTAGTCTAGAGTTAATCCTGAAAAATATTCCAGGAGAAACCATCTGATAACCTTAATAGTTGCTTTAAAAATTTGACACAGTGATTATGGATAATGGAAGAAACGAGTTATAGGTCACAGAATGTCGTCATAACTGACCAGAGGCGTTATTAGGATTGTTTAAAAACACAAGTTTTATCATTACCACATTCAGCTGAAATAAGTGTTATTGGAAGTAGCATTATAAGCAACTAATGATTTTTTTTCTGTGAATTTTAAAAATAGTGGCAGATAATACAAAATCTTTTAATTTTGTGCTTTTTTCCAATAAATTTACATTTTGCAATAACGGCTTAGTAAATAGGCATAGCTATATCACAGCCTACTTACATTTAAATAGACATTTGAAATAAAAATATGTTAAAACGGAATTTACTTAAAAAGTATAAAAGATAGGTATAGGCAACCTATACACCATTTGAAAGAGCATTTGGTTTGTCATCATGTGGTGTAAAAAAATACAGGGTGTTCCATTTAAAATAAGAGAGATATTGCTATTTGACTTTCTAAAAAATTGAAATTATTTTTTGATCACCCTGTATAATCTATGATCTCGATATGACCTACGTATGATAAGGCAGACTTTTTCTAATCTTGTAACACATTTTAAAGTTTAAGGAGTTTATATTGTTAAAATAAAATTAATTTAATTGCACCCTGCATTTTGAAAAAAATCAAATATCACCAAAACAAATAAAATTAGACACTTGGTACTATTAACAAACTTAAATTATTTTTTATGTAGAATCTAAAACCGTCATAAAATATAGGGTGTTCCATTTAAAAAAATATAACTTTTATACGTCACACTTTTTTGAGACATCCTGTATAGAGCAAAATAATTTTATACTGTGGCCTATATCCGACCTGTATATGTTTCAGTATTCACTTTTTTAAAAACCCCATGGTTATCCAGCTACAGACCGTGTCGAATATGGTGGGCCACCCTGTAAATTATTAACATCATAAATAAAAGACAACCAACAAAACAAAAATAAAACTGCATTTTTGGTGATTTTAAAGAACTTTCTACAGTATTATTTGGTAAATAATTACGTATATTATGACAAAACCTCAACATTGCTTGTGCTTAAAAAACGTGTTCTTGACCATAGCAATCATTCTTAAATATACTTAAAGAAATTAAATTAAACTTTTAAACAATTTTCACCATACCACAAAAAGATATTTGCGTTTTGTCACGGATTTTATCTACGGAAATAGTCTTTTTATAAATCTATAAAAGAAAGTACTTATCAATATTTGTCATCAATAGATAGTTAGTCTCCTAAATGGTACTATCATGATTTTGCTAGTAAGTATTTTTTTTTAATGTGTTTGTTGACGTGTGAAAAATAAGATATTGGTGGTATTAAAGTGTACTCTCTAAACAGAAACATGTGAGGCTAACAAGAAAGGATAAGGTTGAATTCAACATCGTTTAAGATTAATTAAGGTTGTTTTTTTGATGTTATGGGTGAGAGTTAACTTATTTCTAATTAAAATCTGTAAAATATTTAATTAAAAATTACCAGAATAGAAAATATTAGTTTAAACAGTAAGAAAGCGTGGTTTATAACTGGGGTTTTATCTTAATCGAAAATGGACACATTATTGATTTTTTCTATCGGTGGCTCCAACCATTTCAGTGTTGGGTGTCTCTAAAAGGTGCAGAAAAATGCTACCACATATTCCTGAGGTTAAAATATGACGATCCAAACCAACTTACCTTAGTCCAAAAGTGCATGATATCGGAAATACAGGTATCAAACATTTATTCTGGTTTTAATTTTTTTAAATAATTGGTGCCAATATTTGCTGTAGTGTCACAATATTTGGCTAAAGGGGGTATTTGGAGAGAAAAAGTACGAATCTGCAATCAATTTTATTGTAAATCATAGAGAGCGCTTCCTGCGGTATCTTGCAAAAGTAAAAACGAAATAACTTTTTGCTACTCTGTATGTAGCTTTTGGATACAAATTTTTACTTTTCAACATATTTTTATAAAAAGGTAAATGTGGTAAAACTTGATTTAGGCAGGAGTTTTAGGGATATTTGGATTAAAAAAATTACTTCGTGTATGGTCAGGTCTAAGCTATACAGGGTGTTTCGGAATAAGATGCTAATTTTTAAGACATTAAGGACATAGAATTATTTAAACTTTTCTTCTCACTTAAGGATTCGCACTTTTAAAGATTAGCATCCAATTCTAAAACATTCTGTATAGTTTAGACCTGGCCACATAGGAAGTGAATTTTTTTAATTTGAATACCTCAACAACGCCTACCTAAATCAAGTTTTACTACGTATATCTTTTACATATTGAGTGGCTTAAAAAGTTTTTTCGTTTTTGATTTTGCAAAAATGACAGGAAGCGCCCTCTAGGGTTTACAATAAAATTGATAGCATATTTGTATTTCTCACCTCCCAAAACCTCCCTAAGCCAAAAATTGTGACAATACATATAATATAGACAAAATTATTTATAGAAAACCAAAACCGTTTAAAATGTTTGACACCCTTTATCTCCGAAATAATCTACTTTTGAACTAGGGTATGTTTGATTAGATCGTCATATGTTAGCCTTATTAAAGTGTAGTAGCTTTTTTTTCGCACCTTTTAGAGACACCTTGTATATTAGCTTAAAGAAAATTAATTAATGTTTTTTTACTTAAATTATTTTTGCAAAAGAAATTCGTCTTTTTGTTTTTAAATCTTTCGGTAAATGTCAAGATTTTATAAAAATTAGTAACAGAATTTATTAATTTTCAATAGAACCAATATTTTAGTGAAATAATAGACCAGGGTAGATAATTTTTGAAACGAAAAAAATTATAATAGAATGAAAAAAGGTAGAAAATATAACAAAAATTTAAGGAAAAATAAATTCCAGTCGATCTGTGGTTGGAGAGGGAGAGGAGGGGGGATTAAAATGTAAAAACGATTTTTCAACATTTTAGGTCAAACAACAAGTATTATGAAAAAAGTAAAAGTTAAATAGTAAAGTTTTAGGTTATAGAAAGATTTACAACTTTTATATTTACACTTTTTTACATAACCTCAAAATTTATGTTAAAAATTTTTAAAAACCATGTTTTTGGTTTTTATTTTTACCTTTTTAAAAACATTATTTTTTTACGAAATTTGGAAAAAACGTTTATTTGTCCTAAATATACTTTAATTTTTTGGTTTTAAAATATTTTTTTATACATTTTTTTGGCTTAATATTAAAAAGTACATTAATTTTCAATTGAAAATTCACGTGTCAACATATCGGCAATTGCAAAAGAGTCGGTAAGGTTTTTGTTCGTTGAAATCTCTACTTTTCGAGGCGATGGTGTAAAAAGTATACATTACTACGGTAAATTTTCTCAGAATATTAGGTAAGTTCTATAGGACTAGTTATTTTGCCAGAAATCGACAAAAACCGTTTTTACCCCTTTCATTTCCTTTTTTTCCTATAAGTTTTGTTATATTCCCTACCTTTTTCAGTGGGTCTTATCCTACTATATTTTTTTTCACTTTTACTTTTTTAAAGGCTCCGGCAGTGGTCTATAAAGGTTTACAAATACATACATATGTAGATACATTTCTAAAATGTCTTTTTCTTGTTATCTGAACTTCCGAATCCATGCCGCTAATTTACGAAATTATCAAGATTTCCTAAACTAGTGGCATTATTGGTTTAAGTACCAAAAGTACACCTTTTGTTCATTTTATGATTTTAACAGTGTTTTTTGGCTCAGATTTTTATATTTAAAAATCACCGCGAATGCTTAAATGGATTCTAAATTCTCAACTTATTTTATCCCTTATTTCGTCAAATTTGTGTACTGAAAAATGTAAATTTTGCATTTACCGGCATTTTTTAGGCACCGTAATGTCTCACCGCGCAAGTTATACAAAAAGCTACAACCACTAAGTTACAATCATTCATGTCTGTGTCATCCAAGAAGGAGCTATAGTTTAACGTGGGTTCCGAATCGAAGGAACTGATTGCACACGGTGTACAACGGCGGTTTTTAATTACTAACCGTGTCGGTGTTTCGACAGGGCATTTTGGGATATCTTTTTATTTTTCTGTTACTCACGTTTTGGTTCTTCCTAAACTTAGGCTAGCAGAACTATACCAGAAGAATTATTATTACATTACATTATTTTATACATAATTTATCCTAAATTGTGTTTACAGAGGCGTATCCAGGAAAAATTTCTGGGGGGCACAAGTAGCCAAAAACTAAAGAGTAACGTTGGCTTATTTTTTAATAAGTAGTAGTTTTGCAAAAAAATAACGAAGGATGTAGAACACGAAAAAATATTTGTTAAAATTATTTACAAAAATCTGTAATAGGTCATTGCAAATCCAACTAAATAATCAATTATATCATACAACGATTTATGTAAAAATCAAAGCACTGCTTCTGTAAATGTATTTTATTACAAAAAAACTGACAAAAAAAGTAAACAGAGTATTACATGTTATTTGTAGGACAAACTAAATTAGAATAAATAAAATTTAAATATTTATATTTAGCCGTCTTTTAACTTTAGCCATTTCATTTAATACCTCCTCGGGAGAAATTATAATATCAGGATGGATATTTAATAGTGCTAAGCCGTTAAGACGATTAGAACCTGTCGTACTTCTTAAATAAGTTAACAGTCTACGGAGGGTAGAGAAGGATCTTTCATTTGTGCAACTTGTAACTGGAAGAGTGGCAAAAATTTTTAAAAGTTTCTTTATATTTGGAAAAATTGTTTCGTTGCAGGAAACATATGCATCGATAGCATTTTTGAAAACATTATCGGATAATTTCCTTTGCCATAATTTTACTTCAGCTACTAGAATTGTATCACTGTTTTCAAAAATAAATTCATTTTCTATGTAGAACTTAACCAGTTTCAAAAATTCATTTTCAACATTACTACTCTGTCTTAAAAGACAATTTACAAAGGACTGGATAATATTTTTATGATTCGTAAATCTTTCTTGGAGGGTTACTATATATAATCCAAATAAGGTACAAAAACATTAATTTTGTAGTAATCTCTTGCATTATTTGCCCTAATATTAGCTCGGTGGACTTGTCTTCCTACTGTACGAGGCATAGAAATTTCGGCTTCCTCGCCAAATACATCCCTAGCAACATTTTTAGCTCTATCATAGAGTTTATCAAACTCTTCGTCAGAGGTTTCCCTCAACACCTTTAGTTCGGCAACTACATTTTCTGTCAAATTAATCGCCTCACATAAATCTATATTAGGGCTCTGGGGGGCACGTGCCCGAGTGCCCCCTGGATACGCCTCTGTGTGTTTATATAGAAAAAAGTATAAAAGCACACCCCTGTCGAAAGGAAGAATAGAAACCATTAAAAATTGCGAAAAAAACAATACAATCCTATAGACAGATAGAAAACATTAGAATCCACGACAATTTCACAATAGAAAGTGCGGTTTCTATTATTCTATTGTGTTTTTGTCGCAGATTCTAATGGTTTTTATTGGTCTTATGGAATTGTTTTGTTTTTTTTTCGACAGATAAAAGCTTAACAGTAAATCTTGTACGGCAGATTAGGCACTATTTGATTTTTAAGTGCAAACAGTCTGGAAACTTTTTGTATTAACACTTTAGGCCCTTTTGCGCTCTTAAATAAATTCACTTTCATTATTGTATTTAAAACCTATTAATTAAATATTCATTTTTAACTTTGTGATGCTGCTAGCTCAGGGAAAACTCAGCAAAAACAATCACATCGATTTTGATAATTACAAATAATACACTTGATTGGTTTTTAATTCATACTGTAATAGTTTTTTTTACTTGAGACACCGCTACCTTATAGTTTTTCTCGTTTAAAGTTTAATTTGACTTGGTGACTTGTTCATTTTAGTAAAAAGTTCACTTCAAACTAGTAGGACAGCCTCCTTTTCTGAATGCGCCCATATTACAGATTGTCCGAATATATTTTGACCCATTTTGATCGCAAATAACTTTAAAACAAATTAAGTTATCAAGATGAAATATTTAGGATGTTTATAAAATAACCATTTTTGCAGTTTTCTTTGTATTTTGTACGCAGAGGGTGAGGCAATGGGAAAAATTTCCCTTACCTTCAGAAGTCGTCTGAAATGGTTTGTTCTGCGAAAGTGGCGGTTATGTGAAGCCTTATTTTTGGTTAATAGAGCATTATTCGTTTTTATGTAATATGTGTTACCCCACCCTCTCCCATAAATTAAAATAATTTTGTTTTGTTAACGTGGGTTTTGTTAGTGTAGACCTTTTTATTCGTCAAATAAATGTCTTAATTCTGGTTGGTTTTGAAAGTCAAAACCCTTTTATCCCCTTGTGAAAAATTAAAATTATTTTTGGTTAACTTAAATTAACTTTTATTTTTTATAATATATTTTTTTAACATTTATTAAATTATAGATGATAAATATGGTTATTTTACTTCTGTCTTCAGGAATGACTGCATGGCATATAAGAGTATTATTTGACAATGAAAATTCGCTACATACAAGGTTACAAAAAAGGCAATAAAGCTATACATTATTCACAAAATAATAGTTGAAGTAAATCTAGATTACTTTTTATAAGGTCTAAATTATTTTTTTAGTTAATTTTAAGAAGGTTAAAAATATACATGAGGTTTCATTTAAACTAACAAAATTGTCCTATATCGGATGATCGGCCATTTTGTTTTTGTGTTAATGGAAGGTCACAAACAAATGGCGACAACATAATAAAAAACTTAAAAAAAATGTTTTAAAGTTATTCGCGGTCAAAATATAGTTGGACACCCTGTAGTACACAATCCGTAAGCTAATTTGTTAACTTAGCATCTTAAGCAATAAAAGTTGTTTAGTGCAAATAAGTATGCTTCATTAAAATATGTATTGTTTTACTTTACAGCACATAACAATAACTTTGGTTCTTCTTCCCCTGTTCTCCGCAACTTCTCTAATCCCTCCAGATTTTAATCGAACGAAATCGAAAAGGACTCTTACTGATCAAATCTCCTCCAATGGAGATAGCAGAGCAGTGCTGTTTTATATGGAAAATCCTCAGACATCGGAAATTCCAGAATTACAAGCAGCAGCTAGTTCTTCAGGATTAAGAAACTTCTATTCACCCCCTGCGAAACCTTTGGCACTTGTAAGTGTCCAGCAACCTATTCAGGTGTGTAAATAAATATTTTGCTGTATATGAAATTTTTAAAAGATCTTTACTTATCACAATTTTTGTATATTAATATAAAATCAAAAACAACAGTAAAAATATGGGCTCACTTAATTAAATAACTTCTTGACAGAAAAAATGTTTTAAATTTAAAGATACAGGGTGGTAAAAATTTAAAAAAATGTGTTTTAATTTTTATTATTTTTTTATAGTTTTTGTCCACGGATGGATTTAACTATACCTATAATTCTTTTTATGATAAATATTCCGAGAAAAGTTATTCTTTTTAAAAATTTTACCTTTTATAAAATGTTAATTAGAGCTAACTTAGCTTTTAAAGTTACAAGTACCACAACCTAATTAAAAAAAATTGTACAAGGCATAATATTTGGGATATTATTTTTTTATAAACCTTGTTTCTGACGAACAATGCTTCTCTGGGCCCATGTTTATAATATATATATATATATATATATATATATATATATATATATATATATATATATATATATATATATATTTAAATTTTCAGTACTAAAATAAGCCCTAAAAACTTCTTAACGGCATTCAGCAACAGCCTGTATAATACCATTTCTGTCATATAAATAAAAATTATTGTTTACAATTTAGGTTTTCGAACAAGATAGCCCAAAACAGGTTGCTGCTCAACAAGTCCTGTACGAATTTCAACAGACCCCGACCAATGCAGAGTCGAATGTGCACGTGAAGCAGCTATTTCGACCAAATGTTGAACTTACTACCCGAACTCCTTTGTACCATCATCAATCTATTGAACTTAGTACCCGAACTCCTTTGTACCATCAACAATCTATCGAACAATTACCAACCACCCAACCACTTTCTTCCATTCATCCTTCCACACCGATTATAACGGCGAATCAACATTTTGTGCCACCTCAACCGCACGCATCCGGATTAACTAGTGCTTCTAGTAACCATCCTGCTTCTTCAGAAACGGTAAGAAAAACGTAAAAACTTTTATTCCTTGTCTACAATTTTTTTCTTAGACAAGGTATCGGTAGTGCTTTGTAGAATATTGTTTAAAGTGTTTAGATTATACAGTATGGTCCATTAAGTGTGCAACATATTGAAAACTCTAAATTTAAACAAAATATGATTTGGCTTTTGTCCAGAATAAAATTAAAAGTTTATTTAACATTTTAAAACTGCTCTTACACAATAAAATAAAAGTTATGATTACTTTAAAGGAAATAAAATAATAAAATATTTATTATTAAGTTACTTACAATACAAAGGTTTCAATCTATAAACAAAGGTTCATTGGCACTCGGTTGAAATTATTTTAATCTAATAAAATAAAATCTTAACAAGACGCCAGACAGGAACTGGGCTAATAATTGCGTCTCAAAAATGTGGTAAATGGTTTAACAAAAATGTGGTAAACAGTTTACCTAAAAACTTACTGATAAACTTGTTAGAAAACTGAAAAAAAAATAAAAATGAAAAGTCTTATAGACATTTTAGAGTTTGACATTACTTTTGAAAAAATTAACTGGTAAAAGATACACCTATTGGGTATCTTAATCAGATTAAAAGAATTTTTTTAGCCATATAATAAAGTATTCTATGCTTTATTTGTTTTCTGGGAAATTAAATTTAAACAAAATATTATTTGGCTTTTCTACAGAATAAAATTTAAAAGTTTATTTAACATTTTAAGAAAATTAAAACTTTTATACATTATGAAGAACTGTTCTGCTCTTACACAATAAAATAAAAAGTACCATAAACCTAACCATAAGAAATAAGTTTTATATTCCGACGTGTCATAATGACATTCTTATGAGTTTCAATTTCATTGTCAAAATGGCATACTTTATGGAACTGAATACTATAAATGATTTCATTATAGTACTAAGTACTATAACGAAGCCATTTTAGTATTCAGTCAGTGGCGTAGCATTTCTTGGAGGGGCCCCATATCGCAATGAGTTAGGGGGCACAAAAAGCATTTTTTTGAAGACCAAAAAAACGCCCCCACTTTCCAAGGACCATTGTTTTTCTTGTGTCAGCATTGCTTTTTTAGTTTCTGTCAAAAATTTTTAAGGACAAAAAAAATAAACCGCCCCACTTTTCCACTTTAGCCAACAGTTTTAGAGTTTTCCAGCACCTATTTTTTTGCTTATCATTGATACGGCTGATACAGCGGTAGCTACGCCCCTGTATTCAGTCCTGATTTTATTATAGTACTGAGTACTACAATGAAATCATTATAGTATTATAGTCCCATAAATTAAGCTACATTTACACTGGAGTAGTTTACCGACAAAAACTAAAAATTCGTAAAAACAAACGTCGAAATATAAAATATGAAATTCGAATCATAAACAATTATTATGGTATACGCCGTGTAATAATAATAACGAGGCGTCATGCGTCGAGTTTAATAATAATCACGACTAGTACCATATTAGATAATTATTGCAAGTTGTCTTATTAAGCTCGGGTATTATTAATACCGGCCTTATTTAAATAGTGCTTGTTCCCATAATTTAGAGTTATTGCAAATCATGTTGACAGTACCATTAACCTAAAAAAGGGGAAAAATGTTAGTAGATTTTTTTTATTGTTTTGTGTTATAAGGTTTCGTTTAAAAACAATTATAAAAATACATTTGAAAAAGCAAGGTTTTAGTTATTATTACTTGTAAAAACTTTTAGATTTTGTGGTCGGCAGCCGTTCGGTTAGACGAACAGTTCCGAAGTTAAAATAAGACCAAAATAAGGCACGACCTAAAACCGACTTATCGACATAAATAAAGCCAGGCACTATAAGTGCCTGGGCTGATTTTACTGTGCAATAATTCTCTAATATCTATTCTGCTATTGAAAATACGGTTTTTAGCACGTTTTTGGTTTTATCGAACGGTTCGCTCTGGTTTTTAACACCTCAATTGGTAACAAATATTTACTACTTTTAAATAAACAGTTAAACGCAGATATTCGTAGTCTACCATCTAGTTGGTATTATTTGCTATCTCTTAAGAAACATTATGTCTGAAATAAGAGAAGGTATTTTATTAAGATACAAGTTTATTCGTAACAACTTTAAACGTTCATTGCTACATCAGTTATAACGGTAAGTTATTTTTTTAGTGTAAATTTTTTTGGGCATATGCATATCATATGTTTGTAAAAATTTCAAATCATAAAAATCTAAAAGCCTTTTGTTCTGTTTTCTTTTTTATTTTCTTAGATTATCATAAAATCTTTACGGTTTTTCAAGAGCACTGTATTATGTTCTGAAAACATAAAAGGTGTTTCCTAATTGTGGTAAGAAAATTTAATGGCGTATTCTTAAGCCAATTTTATCAAAAAAGTTTATATAGAAGTAGTCCGTCGGACTCCCATTACAACAAATACCACAGCCAAATATTATTAAAATCGGATAAGGAATATTTAAGAAATTGTAAAAAACTTTTTTAGGTTTAACACCCTTAGAAACAAAGCATACCCAGACTGTCCGGATATTTAAACAATTATTATTTCCACTGCACGTTTATGTAATATACTTACAAAATTAGGAAATTTTATTCTAATATCTTCAAATTTTAAATATTATGGGGGTGAGCCACCGCCTATGGCTTTCCGGTATTACGGTTAAATTTTCTCAGAAAACTACTACACTTACATTTTTTTTAAGAATCATGGGCTGAGATTCTGTAAGAAACTTAACTTAAGGGAAAGAAAAATAGGGATGAAGAAAAGCAAGAGATCTGTTTTAAAAATTGTATTCTGTAATGGATGTTTTTTTGTTTCTGATAGAAAAGGAAAACATTTTAGGGAGTAAAAGAGAAAGATAAATACTTAAAAGAGACATACATTTGTGTCCCATTTCTTTTTAACTTCGGTTCCCATTCCGACCATGACCGAAAGTGAGTTAAAGAATCGGTAATCTGACATTTATTACGATACAAAGACATCTCTTTTCCTATGTTTCTTACAGAATCTCAGTCCTGATCACGTTGACCAGGGTGTAGAGCCAATAATATAAATGTGTTTTAAGCATTTTTTCTTAACTTTACGAGATAATTTCATGACAACTTTTATGCCAAAAATAGGAATAAATATGGAAGTCTTAATTTAGTAAGAAATTATAAGACAAAAATCAGTAATACTTTGATCAAGTAACAACTTTAAATAATGTGTTGCCATACTCATGTTTACAAAAAAATTTGTAAATCGTTAAATTGGCTTATAAAGTATATTTAAATGCTTAAATAGTTTTGGTTATTACCAATTTCCTTTGTAATATTTTCGTTTTAACAAAATTATCATATTTTAAATTTGTTGTTACAGATCGTTTCTCCAGTTCAGCACAATCTTTATACAAACCATGGACTTAATTCAGCATCATTTAATTACTATAATCCTCTTCTACCCGCATCCCAGCAATATCAAAATACACATATAAGCCCCAAACAAACACCAGGGAAATATATTTATTTAAACGGAAAAATAGTTTATCACCCAAATCATATTGCTCAAAGTCAAGTACTACAAAATTTTCCACAAAATAGTTTTAATCATAATAAACCTTCTTTCTCTAATCAACAAAAGTTGCCATTATATAACCATGAAAATAGAAAAAATCATCCTAATACACAACCTGGTCATCATATTGGTAGACCGACGAATAGATTATTGTCACAGGGAAAATTACCACCAATCACGCAAAATAGGTAAGTTGCTTATCTTGTATTTTCCTTAAGGGTCTCCTATAAATATATATATATATATATATATATATATATATATATATATATATATATATATATATATATATATATATATATATATATATATTAGAAAAAACACACACAAAAATATACGGTGGCTATAATATACTATTAAACATTTATTTATTTATTTATTTAACAAACAAACCAAATGACAAGTTACAAATTAAAAAAAAAATGTATACAGTTGCCGAAAATATAATATATTTGGCATATTAGTGGAAGCAAAATAAATCAGAAGATTTGTGTTTGCTCCACTTACATGCCATTAAAAATACGTGCCTAATACTATAGAATTATTTATTAACTTAAATAATAAATATCCACTTAAAAGATTTAAATTAATAATAACTATTGAAAAAAAACAATATACATAAAATATTACTTATGCTCATGGGTGCCGACAGGATAACTCTTAGGGGGTTCAAAAATTTTTGAAGACCAAAAAAAAATATTTTATGTTAGGATCTTTAAAACAAAACGTACTTTTTCATACCTAATTTTTTTAGAATTTATGAAAGACCTTCTGAATTATAACCGGAAGGCAGTAAGAATAATAGTGGGTCAACTAACAGGTCATTGCAGACTAAATAAACACCTGGCAGAAGAAAGCCTATGTAGGTTCTGCCAGAAGGAGGAAGAAACCGCAGAACACGTATGGTGCTACTATGAAGCCCTTGGTCGTCTGCGGTTTGCAAGGCTGGATGAAAAAAACCTAAAGCGGCAAATTTTACCAAGGAGCCGGTTTCAAGCTTGTGAAGTCTGATAAAACAGACCGGCTTGGATAGCGTGCTCTTACCTATGGGCGAAGGACACACAATAAACCTGAGCAGGTTGCAGTGTTAGAGGATATGCAATGCACCTCCTAATCTAATCTAATCTAATACATATTTTGTTTAATCCGAATAGCTTAGGCACTTCATTAAAAAGCCAGGAGGTACAAATATTTTTGAAGAACAAAGAAAAATAGGTATTCACTTAACAAAACGTACTTTTTCATTCATATTCTGTTAAATTCTGGTCGCGCGGGTATTTCATTCAAAAGCCAGGGGGATGCAAGTGATCAGAAACATAAAAATATGTTTTCCAATACGTAACTCAACTATAACAGAAAAACATATTTACTAATTAAATGTGACATCCTTTAATAGGGTAGGGTAGTTCTTTAACTTTTTTGTCTAGTGAACACATTTAAGAAAATGTTTTATGTGTAAGAAAATAGGCGGCTATACAGTGTGTCTACGTACGTTAGTGTCATTTGGATAACCTTTTTATTATTGTTGTACGAAAACCAGTTATTCTTTATAAAAATTCCTGCTTGGTCCAAAACAAGGCAACCATTAGGGAGAGCGCACACAAAAGTGGTATGACAAGTAGCAAGTAGCATGCGTTTAGGCGTCTAGCATGTTCCTTCAAATAGAACCAATGCAAACAAATGAATCAGCGCACATCTAAGTGGCGTGGCACGCTGCATGTCGCATCACTTTGGTGTGCGCTGCGTCATTTCTTTGCATTAGTTCTATTTGAAGTAACATGCTAGATGCATGCTATTTGCCACCTTCTACTTGCCACGCCCCTTTGGTGTGTGTTCTGCCTTAGATATTAAATTGAATTAATTATCCACGAGGTTTGGTCAAAAATGTAATTTTTACTCAAGAATAAAGTACCTGTATTTTTGCTAATATCGAAAATTATTATAATAAAAGATGTTTAAAATTAAAAATAATTTTAAAAATATCATCTTTCTATAATTAAAACAAGAACAAATGTTTGTACGGTGGTACAAAGTACTAATAAAAAAACTTAAATTTTTATTATTATTGTAGAAAAAATAAACATTCTTTTTCTCATAAACAAAACTGCATATTTAAAAAACAATAATTCTAAACATCTTTTCTGTAAAACAATTTTCAGTATAAGTTATACAGGTTCTTTACTCTTAAGCAAAGATTACATTTCTGACTAAATCTTTTTAATGACTAACACAATTTTATATCTGATAGTTGCTTTTTAGATTTTGGACCAGAACAGGATTTTGCAGAACTTTTTATGAAAAATACCTTTTTTTTGAAAAATAGATAATAATAAATTTTCCCATATGACGCCAATCAACGTAGACACCCTATATGTATACACGTTCAGTCACTTCAAAAGTTCATAGGCAAGAAAATCAACAACCAAGCGGTGCCAAGGAGTCACCATGTTTATATGTCAGCATTCTTGGTATAATTTCCACATGTTAATGTTCGACACACGTTAGGTCATTTCCTCCACATTGTCTATGAACCTTTTGAATTGGCTGGATGTGTATACTGTTACAAATTTAAAAGTTTAATATTTATCACACTATCGTTTTTAAAATACAAAAAGTCGTGGCTTGATTAGTTAATTCATGACTCTTGACTTTTTATCGAGGTAATATAAAGAACTAAAATCCTAATTTTCATAGGTTTCAGGCTCCCACACAACTCCATCCAATAGATAAACCCTCCAGTTCTCCTCAGCAACTTCAAGAAACGGAAGATGACGAAAAACCTGTTCATGAAGAAAATAGTGAAGAGGCCGAAGAAGAAAATGATGAAGAAGAACGGGACGAAAAAGAAGGTAAGCGATATACATATATTCATGTGGCAGAAATCAGTTATATATAAAAAAATTAGGTTTTTAAATTTAAAACTTCTTTTATGTTCAACTCCAACGCATATACGCATAAACTTGGAATGTTGTTGCCAAGGACAAACAATGACTAATAATATAAAAAAGTAAACTATTTCTGGTTAGTAAATTATGAAATAATTATTTAAATTAAATAACGCGAATTATGACGACAATAATAATAATTTTTTTGTTCTAAAAAATCACCAGTAAACCTGTTACAATGACAAAGTTTAGTATTTTTAATAGTAAACTCTACTATTACTTTTGATTTTAATTTTACACAATTAGAATTAAAATTAAGGCTTAAGTAATTATACCATATTAATTTCTTATTAACAATCATTATTTTTCCCTAGAATTACACTTCTTTTGTTTAATTTTAAATAATTAGATATCTCCACAATTAAACACATTTTAGTGTCTTTTTTTGTTTTCAGTCAGTGTTTGTCCTTAGAAATATTATCCGTATTTGTGTAGTTTAAGAATTACCCTGTATATGTTACCAAAGATACTAAGCGTCAGCGTCAGCAGCCAGCGTTGAGCGAGAAATGTGAGAGCGTTGGCTTTGATCTTTATGCGAGAATAAAATAACTTGTTTTTTTTAATCATCCGCTTAACGCTGACGCTGGTTATCGTACCCGAGCGCTAACTCTTACTGTTTTAAACTAAAAATGCATACTTTAAATGGTAAAATAAACAATTTTCCACCCAATCAGTACTCTAGAAATAATATTAGGGAAAGATAAATATAACATATTTAAATACAAAAAATATATACAAATGGAGACAAAAATTTTTACTTCTTTTATCTAAAAGAGTAGGTACCTATTTTCTGAATGAAAAAATGACCTTTTTCTGTAAAACAGTTACAGATAAGTTTAGGGTATGCTACATAAATGCGAAATTCTAAACTGAATTTAAAAGAATGTACTTTTTAAAAAAATTTTTTATTTTTTTATTTGGTTAAAGTATTAAAATAGTGTGCATTTTTTAAATTAATACGAGATTTGTATGGCGTTTGTCTTTTATTTTAACCACTTAGGGCTTAGGGTATATAAGATTAAGGCTGTTGTACGTTGCTTAAAAATATTTAACTGTTTTAATATCAATTTTAAATTTCTAAAAATCTCAATTTTTGCATTTACAATGAAATATGTTTCAAAACAAAATGAAATTTACATTTTTAAGGATTTCTTTTTCTTATGATTAGAAATCATATTATATTTAGTTTAATTTCACCTAAAATGACATTTGGTCTAAAGTTTTTGGCTGGGAAGTAATTATGCTCGTATAAAAATAAGATAGGAATGTGAGAGTTCTTTGTTCCAACATGCATCATTTATTCGATCAGAACTAATTAGGTATACCAATTATTATGCCAAATATTTTTAGACTTTGCAAAATAATTAAAAAATGCAGTAATATACAGGGTGTCCAAGAATATGTGGGAAATCTCTCGGTTAAATATGGAATACGTGAAATTAATGTGATAAGTTTCTATTTTTTTCCTAAAGCCCCTTTTTACAAAGATATGTGTCCTTAAAGGACGCCGCTGGAAATCGGTTTTTCTTAAATAACTGTAATTGGACTTGGTACAATGAAATAGTTTTTTAATATGATAAATGATTGTGCTATTGTGTAGGGGGTCAGTCCGCCCCTGGCAAACTAATAAAGGCAAATGTTTTACAAGTTATTTCCTTTTAAAGAGTCCTTGGCTGGGGATAAAACTAGGGCCTTCTGGGTTGGAGGTCAAATACTCTGTTCACCACCAGGGAGACCTAATTTTTAACCAGAAAACCATACATTTATCCTTCTGAGTCCCGAGCCTTTCCTGTTTCTATTTTTTGAAGAAATGATATATTTGTATTAGTTTTGGTATAAACCTCCTTAGTATAAACAAACCTATTTTATTTTCAGAATTTTTATTTTTATTTTGTATTTACCAAAAAAGCGTGTTAAAAAAAATAAGTCCAATAAAATGGACACCAGGACATGAGTACTACAAAATTATTTTAAATGATATTGTAATAAGTAATATACCATTACAGTTTCTTTCATAGGACTCAAAAAGTATGTTTCTGTTTCGATTGCTTAACGACCCAACGCCCATTAAAACGGACCAAACAGGTGAAAGTTTTTAAAACTGTAAATGTACCTATACGGATTCACTGCACCCTAAACTACAAATCTATTTATACATTTTTTATTATAACTTAAAAATTTTACCTAGTTAGCATCTATAGTGATTTTCCAAAAAGACGTCAATTCATCACTTTTTAACACGCTTTTATTAACTTGGGTTGTAACTATCTATCTATCAATCTGGCTATCTATGTAACGGAATCTTTGAGCCTAATTTTAACCAACTTCCAGCTATTCGATTTCTTTGAAACTTTGCACACTTATTAATGACCCATGACAATGCAATAATCTGCAAAAAGTATCCCGTTATCTTGTTTTTAATCGCCAGGAAAAAAATTCCATTATATTATAAAAACAACACCTGGCTTGCCATCTGTTGGCAATATTTCAAACTTTGCCACTCAATGGAGAAGACATTTTTAGTGGGTTGCCATCTGTTGGCAACATTCCAAACTTTGACTGGGTTGCCATCTGTTGGCAACATTTCAAACTTTGCTACTAAATGGAGAAGAAATTTTTTAATGGGTTGCAATCTGTTGAAAACATTACAAACTTTGCTACTCTTGTTCACTAAAAAATTTTTTCGCCATTTTGTCAAGAGTAGCAAAAACTAAAAATGAAAAATAATTAATAGTTTAAAAAACTAAAAAACACGCTTTTATATGCAACCGAACTAAAAATTAGAAAATAATTTTTCATTAAAAAAATATTGTCATTTCATAGTAAAAAGCGTGGGGTGTTTAATATATTAAATGTTATAATTATTATATTTGCCAATATCTATGATGGAAAAGTTATGAAAAAATAGTAAAATGCACCCCACGCTTTTTACTATGAAATGACAATATTTTTTTAATGAAAAATTATTTTCGAATTTTTAGTTCGGTTGCATATAAAAGCGTGTTTTTTTAGTTTTTTAAACTATTAATTATTAATAAAATCCTCTAGCACTACTAAATCTGCTTTGAATAAGACGCCGCGAGGTTGTTACGTTAATAGGTATGCAGTGGCGGCGCCAGTGATGGGCGCGGTTTGGTTAATTGTTTTTGCCCAACCTGCTAATTGAGCAAGTAGCAAAGAAACGCAAAAACCATCCCATAAACCACTTATTTAATTTAATTAATTAATTAAAATGTTCAAAAAATTTGAATTTTCTACCCTCAGTTATGCAGGGGCAGTCATATCGATTTGGGCCATGGGCCGAGGACAAATGTGTGAGATGGCAAAAACAAAAATTTTTAAAGGAGGTTCAAATTTTTTAAAGAGCAAAAAAAAGATTCTCTAACCTCTTTTTATTGTTTTCACCTTTCATTCTTTTATAAAATTACACAAAACCTCTTTCCCACGTATTTGAAAAGGTCCTCACCTTCAATTCCATCATCAGCCTCACCCCTTGGACCAACCTTGGGGGACCCTTAATAAATGCCCATATTTGCCATTAGACATGCATGAAACACAATAAAATAGAAAGGATGTCGCATCCAAGGGGGCCATGGCCCCCATGCCCCCCTATGACCGCCCCTGCAGTTATGTGTTATTATAGCATGTGTTGTATTCATACATTTTAATAATATTAGAATTTTCGTCGTCAAAAATAAAAACTAGGACATCGACATTAAGCGATTTTTGCCCAATTTTTAAAGCACATGACGAACTTAGCTCTAAAGATTTTATTTTTAGATGATGAAGAAGACAACAATGAATATGAAGAAGAAGACGATGATGATGATCACTATATATATGAAAGGGATCCATTTGAGGACGATGAATTTTTAGATGAGGAAGATAATCACTATTATCGACCTTCGAGATTGCGTAAAAATAAGGACAGGAACAGATATCGTACTGAACCAGAAGATGATGATGAAGATGATCAAGATGGCGCTAAAAGAAGTAACAGTAAACAAAATACAAAATATTCAAAGAAAAACCGAAAGTACAGAATGCCTGCAAAATATAATCCTAGTGATAGTTTTGGTTATCGTGAAAAGTACAGTAGTAATATGAAATATCAAAGTCCTACTTATGATAAAAATGGAAAAAAGTTAAACCGAAAGGACATTTTAAAAAAGTAAAATATATACAGAAACCTGGCGATAAACCAAAGATTGAGACGATTGAAGGTAAATTTTCAGAAGTTATTCCTGTAACTCATAAACACAAAGTATATAAGGAAAGATGGTATGTGTCCAAGGATATTGAAGAACCAAATAAAAAAGCAAGAATTGTAAAATACGTGTAGTGCCTTTTATAAATAAAATGTTTCCTTTATAGACTGAATAATATTAGAGTCTAGATTTGTAATTAAATGTATAAAAAGGAAAAACGATAACCCGACGTTTGTTTACGATCAAACTTTTACCAGCCAGGTCTATCTCTATAATACCTATTTACATATATATATGCTGGTAAAACTACATTACAAAATAAACATATGTATATGAGGTGTGCAAAAATGTTAGATATTAATAGTTTGTTTTTATTATTTTAAAATTATCTTTTTATACCTTTTTGTAATAAAATATATTCTAAGAAATGTGTTTGTCTTTTATTTTAGAATCTTTAAATAACTTAACATATTTTCTCATAAATGCTATTTCATATTGACATTATAATTTTAATGCACACTAGGCGCTCAGGTCTCGGTATGCTTACGGTCCGGTCAAATATTTTACATGCTGTTAAAATGAATGACCTTTTATGACATTTACATAGCATGTAAAATATTTGACCGGTCCGTGAGCGAACCGAGGCCTAAGCGCCTAATGTGTATTGACCTTAAAATTAGGCACCGGATAAACGACCGCCGGAGGCATTTCTTAATTATAAGAAGAAAACCGCTGCTTAAAATCATTTTTTTTATTTTCGGCGATTTTTACTTATTTCATTGGTAGATACTGCCGTTCGGCAGCTATGCTGATAAAAGCTAATAAAAACCGCCAAATAATTTTGCTGTGCCGTAAGCATGTAGTTTTCTTGTAATTTTGTAGTTAAATATTATATTTTTCATTTTTCAATAAACAAAAATAAAACTGGGAGACACGTCTGATAAATTTTTTCTAAGCCTTAATAGGTATTTAAGATAAAAATAGATCTGTTTAAAAAAGAGGAACAATGGTATTAAACAAACAAAAACATTGTTTGGTTGGATTGATTCTTTAATATCCGTATTTTTCATCAAAATTAAAATTTAATATTAAAATATTAAAGAATTAATTCATAAAAACAGTATCATATTTGTTTTTACGATATAAAATAAAAACTTAGGGATAAATAAGTAATACCAAAGACAATTATAGTAGTGAAACTATAGAAAATAAAACTTAAACATAACATAGTGTATTAAAATAAAGTTTTATTTATCATATTCGTTGCATTTTCTTTTTTTTTTCACTTAATCCAATTTAGTTATGACCATGACCTTCTGGTCTACCTTTTTTCCTATGAGCAATGGTAAATAAATACCTTCTATATTATTATTTGTAAGGGCAATAAAAGGCAATGGCGGATTTACATATTTGCGGCCCGTAACGGAGCCCACAGACGTGCAGGTGTACCCACGGTCTGCCCACGGTAAACCTGTACAGTTTTTTATTCAGGTAGACCTGAGTGTGTGTGGGCAAAACTGTACAGTTTTTTAACCTGTTCAGGCGACCGAAGTAAAATCAAAAATACCCCTTTGTAGCCGCCACAGACACGCAGGTCGACCGTAGAGGTTGTAAAGTTTTTTTAACCTGTTTATTTTAAAAGGCGACTGAAGCCGGCATCCTTTGTAAACTCGAGGGTGAACTGGTTTATTTGTAATTGAAAAAATACATAGTTATTGATTATGGCAGCAGAATTTTTTAAACAATGCAAAACATTTTTTGGGTTGTTTTTTTTTAATTAAAAAAGAATAAACCATAGGTAAACTCCATTTAATAACTTAATGATTATAAATATAATTTAAATGTAATAAAAAATACTAAAATTAAATAAATGTAATATACAAGGTGTCCCATAAATAAAAGCTTGTGTGTGCGCAGTTTTTCTCTCCGGTAGTTCGGAGTGCATATAGGGTGTTTCCCAATTTACGGTAAAAAATTAAAGGTTGTTTTGTAAGATAATAAAATTGAAAGTTGAGATTATACTCCCAACTCGGACCTATACTTAAAAAGGTAAAAGTTATTATTTTGTTTTATTAATTATAGACTTTACCATAACTTTTAGCCAACAAATAGCGGTTTTTTGTTTCAAATATATAAAAAAGTGTTTGAACGACAACAGATGGGGAAAGGTCGCTTCTTATTCGAATCTTACACTAATTGCATATCACTATGTGAAAGTAATAACAAATTTTAAAGAAAACAACAATAACATTTAAACTAACGACTTTTAATGAATCAGGTGTCTTTTAATTTTTTCAATGTCTTTGGGTTTCCAGAGGCAAGTAAGTAGGTTAATTTTATTTTCGTTTTCTTTAAAAGTAAGTGAGATCAAAAAAAAACTTAATGACAAAACAAATGTATTTTTTTAAGCAAAGAAAATATGAATATAGAAGACAGCCCAATCGAAACCGAATGAGGAATATGTAAGATAATAATAAAACTCTAAATACTTTTAAAAATTTCAACACCCTGTATTTTGAAAATAATGTTATTTTGGGCCTTTACAGTGTGTCCACGAATGGACTTTTAACTCTACCTCTAAAATTTTTTATTTTTATTATTACGAAACAAAAAATCTTTGTCTAAAAAGCTAAAAGCCATATTAAAAAATGCCCTATGATATACAGGGTGGTTCAAAATCGCAAAAATAAAAAAAAATTGAAAAATATTTTTGGAAACTACCTAATACAAAAGCATTAAAAAGTAAGTTTTATACATTTTTTATCATTTATGATTACTCGGGAAAATTAAGTGTTAACTAAAATAATCTTCACATATGCAAACATTATTAAGTTAAGTTAAAATGCATGTAAATATTATCCAAAGGGTAACGATTTATTTAACAAAAAATTAAAATTTCTATTACGTGTTAGTATTTAAATAAGTAAGTACTTACAAAAATATTCATAACAGATTTTTTTATATTGGCAAAATACCATTTTCGTAATTTTGAATCTCCCTGTTTATCATAAGGCGGTTCTTTTTAACGCTTTGACCAAAAATTATAAATTTATAAGAGTAATTTTTCTTGGATTTAAGTCAGTTAAATAAATATTAAAATGGTTAAAATGTCATATTTTATTTATTTTTTTTAGGCAAAATTTGACTTTTAACAAAAATAAAATATGATATTTTAACCATTTTAATATTTATTTAACTGACCTAAATCCAAGAAAAATTACTCTTATATATATATATAGGTAAGGTCGAAGGTCAAAATCGGACAATTAAATTAAATACCGAGTTATACCTTTCTAGTAAGAAGATAGTTATCTACAAGTTCCCTATTTACACTTTTTTCTATTTCAAATATTAACTGAGCTACGGAAGAAAAAAAGTGGACCAAACGGTTTTTGGAAACATCTAGTAAGCCATGATTATTCTTAACGAAATAAAAAGCGATTTAAACTAAGCACTAAAAATACAGTTCTTTTCCCATTTATCCATCTCTGTAGCGGAAGCGGTTTTCAAGATCACTGTACTAAACATCGAAAATAGTATACCCTGTATAATACATTTTATCAAAGAAGGAAAGGATTTAAAGGCCTCAATAAGAAATATTTTATTCTTAAAAAAACTCATAAAAAACAAAAAAATAAAACGAAACTATTTACATATATTGTGGCACAGCAATACCGTATTTGTCATTTAACCTAAACATTTATTTAAATTACATAATTTTTAATTATTATATCCTTTACCTGTTAAACTTTATTATTCATTAAAAAGAAATCTGTTTACGGCCGACCGAAGGAAAAAAACTGTGCAGTTAAACCTGATTGCCCCACACACGCTCAGGTCTCAGGTCTACCCGAGTAGTGTTTCGGCCGACCGGAGAAAAAAAATGTGCGGTTAAAACTGTACAGTTATACCTGATTGCCCCACACACGCTCAGGTCTCAGGTCTACCTGAATAAAAAACTGTACAGGTCTACCGTGGGCAGATCGTGGGTACACCTGCACGTCTGTGGGCTCCGTTAGCTATTCATTTTTGTGGCCCCTAAATTTGAATACCTTGTTATACCTTGGTCCAAAATCTGATTTGAACGTAAAAAAAATTTGAAGAGCAAAAAAAGGCCTTTACTTTAAAAATCTCTTGTCTACATCAAAATTCTGCAGCCCCTTAAAATTTTGCCCTAGGGCTCCGGCCTACTCAGCCTGCTAGTAAATTCAAGACTGATAAAAGAGTCATTTTTTGTCTTGTAACTTTTTTCTTTTCCTGCAGATTAAAATTTGCTTTTATTCTAAATACATGCATACTTTAATTGGTAATACTTTAGTTTTAGTTCTATGAAACGATAATTTTTATTTCTTTTCGATAAAATACTTAGAGATTTCCTTTATTAAATAGATAGGGTTTTCTTTTAAATACCTATTAAGAGGGCCGTTCTTAAGGTGACTTGCGCCCTGGAGCAAAAAATTTTGACCGCCCCTATAGGGGAATGTTTGTTGGTAAATGGAGGTATTTAAATTTTTAAAGACCAAAAAGTTCCCCACTTTTAAAATACATTGCTGTCCTCTTAATTCCACATTGCTGTTGCTTTTTTCCTTCGTTTCTCATATTTTTTAAAACCAAAAAAAAGGTCCCAACATTTAAATTACTTTGTTATCACAAATTTTCTATTCCAAATTACCGCCCTTCATTTAACATAATTATCGCCCTTTTTTCCAAAATTTTCCTCCTCAGTATTGCGCCCTGTAACCGGTAGGCACGGCCCTGCTTATTAAGAGCTTCGACAAAATCCTCGTAGATATAAAACCTCATCCAGTTTCATTTTTGTTTACTGATCAATAAAGAATATAATATTTAACAATTTAACTTTTAGAAAACTATAAGCTTACGGCACAGCAAAATAAATAGTTATTAAGGTCAGAGACAAGGTTAGGTTAACTATCATTCGTAGGCTTGTATCAGTTTTTTTTAGTATTGCCTTTGGACTTCGGCATCTATCGAGAAAATAATTAAAACCGTCGAAAATACCAAATTAATTTAGATTTACGGCGGGATTCATATACGTAAATGGAAAAAATCACCACGCAGCGGTTCTTTTCCTATAATAAGAAAGGAATTGTCAAATTCCTTCAATCTCATTGGTTCATTAGCTACGTGAATTTTTTAAAATTTGATTTCTGTTCCGCTTTTCCGCACATGGGATACCGGCTTAAAAGTAAATAAAACGACAATTTATATGATCCTACTAAAAGTAGCAGACAACAGACAAACAATAATTTAAATAAATATATTATTATTTGAAAACTATGTAGGATGCAGGTTCATAATTTTTGTAGAAGGTATATGTAGACTCTGGGACCAAAGTACGTAGGTTCGCGGAAAAGGCTTAAAATACGTAGATCTACGTAAAAAGACGTAGGGTTGGCAAATCTAATATGGGCCATCCCTCGGATTCATATAGAACACATCAAAATAATATAAACGGTATTTTATTGTTTTTCTCAAAACCCTTTTTACAGAGATATCTGTCCTTAAAGGACGACGCTTGAAATTGGTTTTTCTTAAATAAATTTTACAATACTTACTTAATATAATAATACATATTTTTTTTTTTTTTGATAAATACTAGTAAGGACTCTTTAATATGGTGTCCTTATAAAACATTTGCATTTATTTGTTTGCCAGAGGCGGACTAACCTTTACACAAAACTGCTTATTATTTTTACACCTTGTTTAATAAAAAAAATTAAAGAAAAGTATTTTTGGGTAGTTAAAGCCCTTAGCTAACAAAAAGGTACTATTGTTTGATGTCGATCAATTGAAGCGTTTTCAACAAAAAGAAGTTTTTTGTTTATTTGGGACATATAAAAACATCAGGTTATTTTGTTGCAATTGGAACTGAAAATCTTCAAAAATATATTTTTTTAATTTTTACGGTAATAAAAAATAATGTTGCGGTATTGTGGATGGTCCCATAATCTTCTATAATTAAAATAAGTCAAATGCAGAAGATTAGAGGTATCCTGTTTCGAATGTACAAACAAAATTTTAATACAACCCTATTTTTGTTTCTTTATTATACAAAGTGTAAAAATAATTAGTACCATCAGTACTATTGTGTAAGGATTGGTAATGAAGGCAAATGTTTAACAAGAATACCATTTTAAGGGTCTTTACAAATATTTATTCTATAAAAAATAATTTATACCATCAAGTATTATTAAAATTATAAAAAACTACTTTCAGCGGCGTCCTTTATTGGAACAAATCTCTGTAAAGAGGAACGTAAAAAAACAAACAACAGGACCCTGTCATAATACTTTGGTGTGGTCTATACGAACCCGAAAGATTGCTAGCATATTCTCGGACACCCTGTATAATAATTTATGATTTCCAATGGTTTTGGTTAGTTTTGCTTAAATTTAAGTATGCAGTCAAAGAGTAATTTCAAATGAGTATTAAAAATTAAAAGCAATCTAAAAACGGCATATCCAAATAGTTGTATAAATTTGACTTTTAAAAATCGAATGCAAAATTAATGATCCTCTTTCGGATTTAAATTTGATAAAAAACGTTTAGTTTATATTTTATCCTTGATATTAAAAGTACAGTCTTTTGTAAGATTTTAGGCGATTTAAGTAGCATATCTGCAATTAATATTTATTAAACACCCTACTATATCCTTTTAGTTCTTTTAGTATATTTAATTTAAGTGAAAAAATGTCCTCTTCCATGAAACACCGTCTATATCTTCTCTTTCCTTTTTGTCCTCTCCTTTTGCTCCTGTCCAAAACATCTAAAAATGCCTAAAATCAATACTTTTTTGCCAGAACTTACTACTTTTCATATATTTTTAAAAGCCAGGAAGTGCAAGTGCATAAAATAAATTTTAACTTTTTTTTTTTTAAATAAAACTTTTAACCTAAAATATGAATTAACTAAATAATAATTATATTATTAACTAAAATTTCTCACAAACCATTATTATTATAAACTTTGATTCAAACCTTTTTTACTAACCGCTTAAGAAACTCAACTCGTAATGTTATTAAAAACTTTTGTTATATTATTAAAAACTTTTTTCTTGAAATAAAAGAGAAAAATACTGGCGAAAGGTTTATGGTTAGTTTTGAAACATAGTGTATATATTTTAAGAAAACAATAACAGTACCTCCGACTTTAATTTTGCAGTACCTTAAATGAAAGTCACGAAATTATATAACAAGTAAGAATTTATTAATATAACGTTCTAAATTTATTAATATTATATGAATTATTAGTTTTTTAGTTAATAGTATTGCAGATTATTTTAACAAATTAAATAAGGACAATATGTAATAGTTCTAACACTATAATGTAAGGTTACGGTAAAAGTGTTTAGTATAGTAACTTTAATATAATTAATTGATGTATTATTTAAATAAAGTGTACCTACTTAATTATAACAGTATCTTGTTTTATTTTTATTCGAGTTAAGCTGTAAAATAGGCAATGGTTGAAAGTAAAAAAGCAGTATTTATGCTCATAAATAAAGTAATAAAAAACAAAAAGTTTTCGAACATAAAGTAATTTACAAAATCACAAATAAATTGAGGTGGGTCCAGACTGCGAAACTGGGTGAAATCGATATTATCCTGAAAGTATTTCCATAGTAACAGAGGCAGGCCGGGAGTTACAAAGATTTGTGGGCGGTGTAAGATGCATTGTGACGTTTAATATACTAGTTTAAAAAAATAATTTATTTTTTTAAATTATTTTGCTGTACTTTTGTTATAACATTAATAAAGAGAGCGTTCTAAAAATGGCCTGGAAATATCATAATAATATAAATTTAACTGTCAAAAAAGGTGCGTTACGCGTAGCTAAAATGATGTAAAATTTTAAATTGATACGTCACGTTATTTTTCAGAAAATCAAAATGTGACGGAAATGGGAAACAAAACCAAACCACTGGCGTAGATAAGGATGATTGGTAAAGAGGGTATTTACCCCCCATTGAAGTTGAAAAAAATTGTAAGAATCATTATAAATAAGGTTGTGAAGTAGAGTTTCCAAGTGAAAAAATGTTTTAAGTATTTGGTTTTTGACATGTTTTAGTGAATGAAATAAAAATCAGTAAATAAGGTGAGGACCTTTTTTTGGTCCTTAAAATCTTTTTGGTCGATTTTCCCATACAAAACGAGGTTAAAACATACTTCTTCCACTGCATTAGCCCCCTTCTCCCAAGGAAATGAAATTATCTACGCCAGTGAACCAAACGGTATCTACTTTTTAAAGGGTTAATTTTTTTTGAGCCAAATATACAATGTACACGGCAAAAACAGTTCTGTAAAATTTACAGAAAAGTGAAGAATTTAAGGATTTTTATTCGTATGTGAAATTTAACTAAATAGGGTATTTTTACAGATTAACATTTGTAAAGTTAAACCTGTACCTTTTACGTATTAAATCTGCAGTGTTTACAGACTCAGCATGTAACATTTACATATCGGTATATAATCGAAAAGTGGGATGTAATTTATTGTAATAATTATAGAAAAATAAATTTTAAAGTTATAAATTAATGTATTTACACACAAAACAATAAAAAGTAATTACAAGTTCTGATTATACAGGGTTGTTTCTAACAAACCCGAAACATTGTAGGAGGTGATTCCTTGTACAAAATAAAGGGTAGTCTGCTTTATAAACATATTACGGAAATATTGCTATTATAAAAATATAATTTATAAATATTTTTGTACTTTTTAGAGTTGATGGAAGTGGTGGAAATAGATTACGCCTATCGTTCCCGCTAACCAAATTTAAAGAGAACCTTACGTAATGACCTCCAAAAATAGAAGTTTGGATTGTCTGATTTATTTGAAAACTTTTTAACTCCTGTATTTTTTTAACTAATTTCAAATTAAAAAAATAAAATGGTTGAAAGTAAAAAAGCAGTATTTCTGCTCATAAATAAAGTAATAAAAAATAAAAAGTTTTCGAACATAAAGTTATTTACAAAATCACAAATAAATTACATTATATAACGTGTCGGGACGGGAAAATGTATCTTATAAAAAAATCTATTTATCTGCTTTCACATATTGAGGCTTTTGTAATATTTCTTTCTTTGACATTACGATAGTTTAAACACAATATACATTTTATTTTTAGGATAAAAATAAAGACGTATTTTTTGCGATATCTGCCTATTGACTGACTTTTGACGTCATGTTTATATAGAAAATTAACCTTTATTTAGAACATGGAATCACCTCCCAAAATTTTTCGCATTTGTTTAAAAACACCATGAAGGCCTTAAAGAAAATTTTGTTTATAACATTATAAAGTGACTGGGGATATACGACTAAACTATTTTAACAGTTCTAGCAATTCATATACCGAAAGCTAGGTCAACTTCTTTATTTTAAATGGAACAGCCCATATGTTTTGGTTAGTATTCGGGATTCTGTATTCAAATACTTTAGAAGTATTCGGCGAATACTTTTTTTCAGTATTCGAATCCCGGCTTTCCGAGTATTCGAATATCGAAATGTGTAAGCAGTATTTGAATACCAAAATTGTCATGATTAGAATACCAAAAGGGAAGAAAAATAGGAAAAAATCAGGTAAGGACCTTTTTTTTGTTTTTTTTGCTCTTTAAAAGTTTTATACATAAGTTTTTTTTAATAGTATTCGAATCGTTTCGTTTCTAGTATTCGAATACCGATTCCGGATGTTCATGAATACCGAGTATAAGAAGTTTTTTTCTTCCATGTATTCAAATATTTGGTATTCGAATACTTTCTTTTTCCGGTATTCGTATTTGCAACACTATACATTTTTTAAATAAAGATATTTATACAAACTTATTTTTAATGCCTAATAGGATTAAGTAATAAAAAATGAGTTTTTTTATATTGATTTTGAGGGTTCTTGCCGTTAAAATTTTAAACGCTTATTTTTGACCCTATATTTATTGTCAAAATATCAATACAGCAAAAAGTTTTTCTCTACGAGGAACCTAACCCCAATTCATAATAAAGGCTTTTGTTAAAAAAAAATGATGGGTATATAATTATTACTTGCAAACGTCATTTTTGACGTGACTTTTTGAGAAATGGGTCGCAGCAGTTCCTCGTAAGACACCCTGTTTAAAACAATAAAGACGAAGAGTACTAATGCAATACACATAATGTCAATAAATCATTAAAAAAATCATTACTTAAAAATTATATATGTAGCATGTCATGTTGCAGCATATCATGCAAATAAAACTTCTATGTATTGACGAAATGAGAGTAAAAAAATTCCTTATTTTTATAAAAAAATATTACCAAATAGCTCTTTTGGGTACAACAAAAAAAAAATACTTTAATAAAAAATATATAAATATTAAGTATTAAGTTTTTTCTTAAAGGTCTAGTTTTAACATTATTATGAAACTAACCAGAAGGAATTTCTGGCATAAAAATTACTTTGCAGGATAAACAAATATATTTTATACATTTAACACAATGTATCTGTAGATTTAGCATAAAATATTATGTAAAATTTATATTATATTAAAAATATTTACTTTTTACATAACCTTCGTTGCTGGTTTCACTAAAAGAAAATCTTCCTTATCGACCTTTATCCATCAGATTACCGGAGCAAAACCATTTTTTATTTAATCTTTATGTAAATATTTTTTTGCAAATAGGATGCATAAAGAATTAATGTTAGACATATATTTATTTCATTCTGAAACCGATGTCGCCAAGTATACAAAAAATGTTGTATACGTTACAGGTTTTATGGTACGCCAGAGACGAAAAAGAGGATGTTTTTAAGTACGTAATATGTGTTTTTGCAATATTTTTATTTATTTATCTAAAAATATGTAATCATGCTCTGTCGGAGGCTATGAGCTTTTGAAAAGGTTTGTTCACTTTATAATTTTTTGTGTACTTGGCGGCATTGCTTTTAGAATGAAATAAATATGGTCCAACTATATACAAAGCTATTAGTCCTTAGGCTTGTAATTAAAATTGACTTTATGATAATAACACTTTTAAAAACCTTTTAAGGGAGGTTTCTTTTGAAGAGTCTACCATGAATATTCATGCGGCCATATATGGAAGCGACGCTTGAGTCCAGTCTGTCAATGTCAAAAGTTTCGGGTGTTGCACTGAGCAATCGCGTCACTTTTTTGTCGGACAAGTTTACCACAATTTTTATATGCAATTTTTAAACAATGTCCAAAAATCGTAAGGGTTACAGTTACAAAACCCGCCCAATCCCATACCCAAAAAAAGTCCATATGTCTTATGGTTTACTGACTGTAACACTTACGATTTTTGGCCCAATCTTTAAAAACCGTATGTAAAACATTATGGTAAACTTGACCGACAAAAAGTGATGCGTTTGCCCAGTCCGACACCCGAAATATTTGACACTGACAGGCTGGGATAAAGCGCCGCTTCCATATATGGCGGTATAAATATTCGTGGTAGACTCGTCAAAAGGACACCCCCTCCCTAAAAGGTTTTTAAAGTGTTATTATCATGAAGACAATTTCATTACTGGCTCAGGGACTATTAAGATTAACTAAAAAATGGTTTTGCTCCGGTAATTAGATGGATGAAGGTCGATAAGGGAGTTTTTTTAAAGGGGACTGTTAAACATCTTTCTCCTGGATACTCCCATGGTAGCGAAGGCCAAAAAATCCTATTAAATTTTTTTATCCAGTAAAAACTTTATTTTAGTTTATGGTAATTGTGGGATTTTCACAAAACCGGCCCTGCAGGGGCGGTAGCTGGATACGGTTTCCAAGATTTCTTTCAGAAGTTTATCGGCTTTCCTGGCATAAACTGCCAGAGAAAGTAAATTAGAGTAATAAATTCGTGTGTTTAAAAACAAACATGATATTTCAAACAAACTCTTTTATTTATTTAAAATTATTTATGATATGTGTAATTTTTCGAAAAATAAATAGTCAGAGGGACAGAGATTGGTCGCCGAATCCTACTACTTATAATATTGGGGGAGTTTTAAGTAGTAATGATAGTAAAGCTTTATTTAAAGAAACAATTGATGTAAGTTAAATAACACCTTATTAAATCAGTGTAGATTATACAGGGTCAGAAGTCTAAAAAAGCTCATTTACTTTTTATCTATAAATATTTTCTTTTTTGTAGGTATATAGCCAGGCATAAACTTTATATTAAAAAAATATTTTGATGTATACAGGGTTGTTCACAAAAGCGTGACGGTATAAAAATTTTAGTTTTTTACTTTTAACAAGAAAATATTATTTTCAAATGGGACACCCTGTATTTTTTTAATCATTGCTTGGGGCCTTTTAATATTTATACATTTTCTTAGGATTGTCCTCTACCCTAGTTAAATATCTTCGGCAATACTTTTAATTTCCTTTTTTTTAATGTTTTATTACTTTTGAAGTTAAATTATGGTATCCGTAGAAATCATCCAATGATTTATTTTATTAATATCAAGCACAAAAGCTGTTTAGCATGTTGACTATAAAAACTGAAATTCCCCAATTTTGCATGAAAAAATAACTTTTAAAAAATTTTAAGGAAACTCTGACTAATATGACTATTTTTTTGGATAATAGTTTACGTTAAAACCAAAATATTTTTTTGCAAAAAAACTGCTTGACCTAGGTATAACCCAAAGAAAATGTCTAGGTATTAGAAAACCAGAAATAATGAAAGAAGAAAATACAGGGTGTCTTATTTAAAGCTAATATCATCTTGAAAAAAATAAAGAAAATGAGGTATAGGATAACCTTAAGGAAATATAGGTATTAAATGGTCGGAACCAATGATAAAATAAAATTCAGGTGTTCCAAGAAAGTTTCTGAGGTTTTAATTATTCTAAGTTTACCACTGTTTTTTGAAATCCTGTATAATCAAAATACAAATGTACAAATATGATCTGCTAGGTAGCGTTATGGAAAATGTTCTGAGTTTTTTATAAAAAAATACAATATTTTTCAAATTAAAATATTTAACCCTAAGTTTATGCCTTGCTATATACCTACGAAAAACGAAATTAAAAAGTTTTATGAATAATGAAGAAATAAGCATTTTTTGACTTTTGACTAAGCCTGTATATTTTTTTAATTCTGGAGACTTATTAGACAATATTTTTTAAATTAGTTTACTAGAAAAAACAGATACTTTTAAATATTTTTGTGATAACAAAGCAGTAAAAATCTTCTTTCTATGTAACAATTTTTTTAAACCAGCTAATTAAGGATAAATTGTATAGGACGCTAAATATTGCCATTTATACCGGGTGTTTCCTACAGGTGGTTCCCCCTATTACTTTTTTACATCTTTTATATAAAAAAATGGTATATAATTATTTGACATAATTGTGGATTAATTGATCTTCACACACACACTTTTCTCCTATAACTTCCGGTTTAACCGGAAATTACTGCTAGGTACTTTCAAATTTTCAGTGGCACCACCGCTATATTTTATCTTATTTTGATAGAAACCTCACATGTCTCATTTTTTCTAAAAACGAGGGTGGCTCGTTAGCCAGTGGCGGCTCGTGCATTGGAGAACAGTGGCTAAAGTCACTGCACCCATTTAAAGCAAAATACGTTATATTTGTATAAATGCAAACAAAAATTGTGTATTACCGCATTTATGGTAAGGCTAAGCCTCCACTGCCTTCTCTGACGAGCCGCCACTGTCGTTAGCATATTTTAAAAGAGCATTTAATTTCGAATAATTTGGTACTTTATAGGCGGAAAAGATTTGTAACCAAAAATCAAATCAAAATAATTCTAAACTAACCATTATACTAATAATATCGATTTATGACAACATTATCAATTTATTATCTGTTCTGTAGAAAATGTCTTATTCGAAATTCCGCATATGTGGTACTAAATTATTCGGAATAAAATGCTCTTCTAGGATATACTAACGAGTAGCGCTCGTTCCATTTGAAAAAAAATGAGTTATGACCATAAATAGGACTCTGCAAACTTTAATGCCGCCCTGAGATGCTGTTAAAAATAAAAGACGATTAATTTAATTTTTCCATGGCTACTTGACTTAAAATAAACCGTTTCTGCTTTATCATGTCAAAAAATAAAAAAAATGTGAGGTATCATTGTATTCAAAATGTCATATTCTATCAAAATAAGATACAATATACCGGTGATGCCATTCAAAATTTGAAAGTAGCGGGCATTTCCAGTTAATCCGGAAGCAATAGAAAACAAATAATTAGATTCATAAATCCACAAATATATCATTTACCAATACATCAAATTTCATATCTCTATCGTAAAAGATAAAAAAATTATAGGGGGAATCACCAATGAGAAACACCCGGTATAGTCGAAACATGTCCGTTTTTTTAAATTACCGGTAGTAAAAGAGATAGTGGTGCAAGGCAGCTCTTTTTTACCCTTTATTAAAACTGAAAGTCGTCCTGATTTCAGTTGCTTTAATGGAAACAAAAGTTAAAGCCTCTTGGCATTTGTTTCGAAATTTTTGAACACAAAGCAACATTTATGAATAGTTTTCATGTGAACAAAAATTGCGTAAATCCGAAACTGTTGATTGGTTGAATTTTTAAAAAATCCTCTGTTTATACAGGCAAAAACAAATTTAGGTTATAAATGTGAATAAGACTATCTATTAAATTAACAATTTTAACAAAAAACTTGATGAGCACAAAAGTTAACAAGAAAATCGGCGTATTCCGCAAAAAGTTAAAAATTTTCACCTTTTTTCCGGAACTGTCACGGATCTGTCACTTTTAACGTGGCTGGCAAAAGACCAATGAAATTTCGATATTGTTGGCACGTGATTCCGGACTTCCAAGGTTCCGCAATCCGTATGTTAATAGTTTACATCTGAAAAGACAAAACTAATTTGAAATAAAAAAAAATGAAATGTTTTTTTCACACTAAAACTTCATAACTACTTTTACCTGCCTAGTCTGTAGCGAGCAACGGTTATATCATTAAAGATAGACATCATCTGTGTTATCAACGATTGTCATATTTAACAGTAATTTTATTAAGTTTTGGTTAGTTCTGGTTAGTTTGGGTTAGTTTTGGTTAGTAAGTTATTTAGGTTAGTAAAAAATTGTTAGTTTTGGTTAGTTCCTTAGTTAGGTTAGTAGAAAAAATAAAATGTTTTTTTTCAGTCACACTAAAACTAAGGAGTCATTACTACTTTAACCCGCCTAGTCTGCAGTGAACAACGGTTATATTATTAAAGATAGACATCATCTGTGTTATCACCGATTGTCATATTTAACAGTAATTTCATTAGGTTTTGGTTAGTTCTGGTTAGTTAGTTATTTAGGTTAGTAAAAAATGGTTAGTTCGTTAGTTAGGTTAGTAGAAAAAATATTTTTTTTCAGTCGCACTTAAACTTAGGAGTCATTACTACTTTTACCCGCCTAGTCTGCAGAGATCAACAGTTAGATCATTAAAGATAGATATCATCTGTGTTATCACCGATTGTCATATTTAACAGTAATTTCATTAAGTTTTTGAAAGCATATATCTTAACAATTTTTATTTTTTGTTTTAGCATCTTAACTTCGATTCCACATTTGTTCCGAAGGGTGTAACCTACTACAATACTGCAATTTTAATGGATCCAAATCCAATACGAACTGCATTAAATGTGTGCAAATATTTAATATCAAAACAAGTAAGTCAACACATTAACTTATTCATATATTCATAACAAAAACTTTAAAATGATTAAATGTCTTCCATATTGCTAAACTTGAATACATTAAACCCTATTTATTTTTTTTAAACAATTGTTTTATAAATTACTTTATGCAAATTTTATCTCAATATGAAAGTACTTTTTTACACTTAGAAAGTAAAATATTAAATACATTTTTTATTTTTGTCTGAATTTTTTGTTCTCATATAGTTAATTGCTTATTTATTAGGTATATGCAGTTGTTGTATCTCATCCATTAACCGGAGACCTTTCCCCAGCAGCAGTTTCATATACGAGTGGATTTTATCATATACCAGTAATTGGCATTTCTTCTAGAGATTCCGCGTTCTCAGATAAGGTAAAAATTAATTAGGTACATCCTATAACACTTCTTAACTGTTTCAAAATAATCTATGTGTTTTTAAATATATTTAAAAAAAAATTCTTTAAATAAACTTAATTTAACATTTTAACCAGAATTTAGCATTTAGTAGCAAGAAAAATCAATGGTTTTTAGGAGTAATATTATGTAGTAAATGTATGTTGCAGGCAAATAGTTATTTTAGGCAAATGGCTTCTGTCCAGGCAAATGACTTCTGCCTGGGCAGATAGTTTGCTAATTGCCTAGGCAAATGCGATTTGCCTTGTCAATTACCATTTGATTCTATTTGCATATCCAGACGGTCAAGCAAAACCGTCACATTGGAGGGATTGTAGTTCTGGTTAGTTAAATCGTTTTTTTAAATTTCTTAATAAAGCAAATTAAAAAAAAGATTTACCTATCCTAAACTAACTATAACCGCTCCAATGTGACAGTTTTGCATAACCGTCAATAGTGCTTCGAACCAATCAATTACACGTGCTTTTGTTTTTACTGTAGTCTGCAAAACACACTCTACGTCTAATATATTCTTCAAGTCATTTGCCTAACAAGGACCACGGCCATTTACCTAGGCAAAGGGCTTTTAAATACAAATTATTTTTATGACGTCATTTGCCCAGGCATAAAATATTTGCCTAGACAGAAGACATTTGCCTAAAATAACCTTTTGCCTGCGATATATACACTGCCAAATTTGATGCTTAACATACAAAAACTTAGGTTTATGTATAGAAAACACTGGTAGAAATTAATAATTTAAAAAATTTGTTATCATGAAATAAAAAAGATTTTATTAATAAATAAAAATGATAATATGTCACAAAATAAATTTTAATATAAAAAAGTAAAGTGCTGTTTGAAAAACAAAAAAATTATTTGTAATTAAATTTCTTCAAAAAATTATAAAAAGTATGTATGACGCTAAAATAGGTAGGTTTGTTATAAAATTACAAATACCTACATAGACATATATTTTTTTATAGAATATCCATGTGTCATTTTTAAGAACAGTACCTCCATACTCTCACCAAGCAGACGTGTGGGTGGAAATGTTAAAACATTTTAATTACAAAAAGATAATATTTATTCATAGCTCTGATACCGATGGACGAGCTCTTTTAGGTAGATTTCAGACAACTTCTCAAATTTTAGAAGATGATGTCGAAATTAAAGTGCAGGTACGTAATTTTTGCATAAAATTTTAAATGCATATTTACTATGACGCCAAAAAAATTAATGTTAACTGACTTTTTCTTCTTTATTAAAATAATTACTGTAATGCTGTTTCTAGGTGGAATCCATAATAGAATTTGAAACAGGTCTGGAAAGCTTTAGTCAGCAACTTATTGAAATGAAAAATGCTCAAGCAAGAGTCTACCTTATGTATGCAAAGTGAGTACCATAAATTATGGGCGTACCAGGTACAGGTGGACGAATAGCTATTATTTATTTACTTCTACAGTATGTCCACGGATGGACTTTACAATAGGATGTTGATGGCAACTGCTATTGCTTCCTAAAAAACCCTATTTACATTGAGAAATTTGTTTTCTTTTGTACAGAGGCTCCAAAAGGTACAAAAATGTGAAAATGGACCAAATGAAAACTGCACTTATTCTTAATAATTCAGTAAAATGTCAAAAAAAAGGTTTTTAGATTTAAATAAGGATTCCAAATATTAAATTTTACTTAAAATTATTATTACCTTTTTTTGGTATCCTATTTTTTGTATTCATGGTTTACACCTTTTTACCTAATTTATCTGGTTTTCATACACGATTTATTAAATGTTAAAGTTTAAATATACTCAGGGCCGTTCCTAGGGTATCTGGCGTCGTGGTGCAAAAAATAATTTGCCACCCCTGGTAAAAAATATTATTATATCGGATTGAAATTTTTGAAAAAAGGTCCTTACCCCTATTATTTATTTTCATTTCCTTTTTCCCCCATTATTTTGCCCATTTGCAATTAAATCGTCACTAATTTATCAGCCGCCCTTTTTCCGAAGCTTCCGCCCTTTCAATTCACATTTTTCCGCCCCTGCAGCATTGCGCCGTGGTGCCTTGCACCACTCGGTAGGCACGGCCCTGAATATACTTATTTAAATACAAAAATAAAAAAAATCAAAAAGGTGTATAACATGAATGAATAAAAATATGATACTAAAAAAATATTGTTTATTTCATGTGAACTTTCAAATATGGGATCCTTATTCAATTCTAAAAACCTTTTTTATGTAAGATTTTGCTGAATTATTAAAAATAAAGGCAGTTCTCTTGGTCCATTTTGATATTTTTGTATGTTTGGGAGGCCCTGTACAAAACAAAACAAATTGAATCTGTTTTTTAAAAAGCAAAAGCAGTTGCCATACACGACTTTCTAAAACATTTAAATTGTTGGTCCATTTATCTTATTGTAAAGTTCATCCGTGGACATACTGTAAATATAAAATTTAGTAGGGAAGCCCACGACGCTAAATGGGGGTTTACTCAGGCGTCATAGAAAACCTTTGGGTTGCAAAACTTAGATGATAAGAAGAAAATATTGTTATTTAATGTATACTTTTTCATCGGTGGGGTAAGTGGCTATAGACTCTTAAAGATATAAAAAAATATATATATTTTTATTATTATTTTATCGGCTTGTTAAAATCTTTCGGGTCGTATCGGATTATATATTTTTCGTTGTCTCTGAATTATTTTCTTCAAAATTTAAAAATAGCCACGCTCGAAAATGTTAATCTGACGTTTTTCTTTGTAGCCCTCTATTTTCTTTACGTTACTCTCAAATGGTCAGGGACGCGCTCGACAATTTCTGGTGGATATATTTTGGTTTTTTATGACCGGCCCTGTATACGGAGCTCATATTTGGTGAAGGTATTTAACCGGGTACAAGGTATCTTTCGGTATATTAATCTGCCGCGCTGTAGTAAATCCCAAAATCCTCTCTTGAGCTCCCCTACCATAGATTTAAGAGTTGACAATAATTGATAGTTACGAAATGAGACCTCTCAAATTTTGACATTTGCAAAATATTGACAAAAAAAAATGTTTTATGATTTTGCACACGGCTGTTTAGTTTTCTTCTTAATATATTTTTTATTTTTTGGAATCTTTCAAATAAATAAACATTTCTAGAAATAAAAATACTTTTCAATAATTTCTTTTGGTCACTTTTAATAAAATATTATTTAACTCTCTTTACAATTATTATTGTAAAAAATATAGCAGATGTCTTTTATACATTTTTAAAGCTATCCTGTACAGTATACATACAACTATTTGTTATGAAAATTAATTGTCTTATCAAGCAGAACTTTTAAGAAAGGTGAAATTTATTTTTGTAGTAGTCCCTGGGCCATTAATGAAATGGTCTTCATGATATTGACACTTTTAAAAACTTTTTAAGGGTTTTTTTTATGAGTCTACCACGAATAGCTAGTCATACTGCCATATATGGAAGCAGCACTTTAACCCATCCTGTCAATGTCAAATGTTTTGGGTGTCAGAATGGGCAAGCGCGTCATTTTTACCACAATGTTTTACATGCAATTTTTAAACATTGTGCAAAAATTGTAAGGGTTACAGTCACGTAACCCGCCTAGTCCAATACCGGAAACATTTGTTTGAGTCTTATGGTTTCATGGCTCTAACCCTAACCATTTTTAACACGCTTTTATTAGCTTGGGTTGTAACTATCTATCTATCTATCTATCTATCTTTCTATCTATCTATCTATCTATCTATGTAACTGAATCTTTGAGCCTAATTTTTACCAACTTCCAGCGATTCAATTTCTTTGAAATTTTGCACACGTATCAAGGACCGATGACAATGCAATAATTTAAAAACAGTATCCCGTTATCCTGATTAGGACCGCCAGGATAAATAAATTCCTTTAAAGATATTTTGTGTCTCTTGACAAAATGGCGAAGGAATTTTTTAGTGAATAAACTGGAGCATTTATTTTTAAATAACTAATTGATATATTGAACTAAAAAATGAAAAATAAATAATAGTTTAAAAAAACTAAAAAAACACGCTTTTATATGCAACCGAACTAAAAATTAGAAAATAATTTTTCATAACAAAGAGTTTGTCACTTCAGAATAAAAGCGTGGGGTGCTTAATATATTCTATTTGCAAATATCTATGAGGGAAAAGTTATGAAAAAATAGTAAAATGCACCCCACGCTTTTTACTCTGAAGTGACAAACTCTTTGTAATGAAAATTTCTAATTTTCTAATTTTTAGTTCGGTTGCATATAAAAGCGTGTTTTTTAGTTTTTTAAACTATTATTTATTGGTATAATATTTAACAATTGCATGTAAAACATTGTGGTAAACTTGTCCGACAAAAAAGTATCGCGTTCGCCCAGTCCGACACCCAAAACATTTGACATTGATAGGCTGGGTTAAAGCGCCGCTTCCATATACGGCTGTATAAATATTCGTGATAGGCTCGTCAAAAGAAACCACCCTAAAAAGGTTTTGGAAGTGTTCTTATCATGAAGTCTATTTCAATACTGGCCCAGGGACTATTAAGTTAATAATTCAAAAGTTTCCCATTCCAACTTTCGGAGAGAAAATGTATATGTAATTCCTGACACCTGACTCCCCCCTAAACAAAATGCCCTTGTCATTAACTAAAAGTATTATTACGCCCTTGCCATTAACTAAAAGTATTATCACCAACTATTTCTTTTTTATTACCTTTTGAAACAAAACTAAACTAACGAAAACTAAAAGTTGTTGAGAAAACAGACCTCCATCTTATACCATTGTCACAATTCTTCTATTTTTCTTTTTAGTAAGAATGACGCCAAAGTTATATTTCGAGATTCTGCTGCATTAAACATGACAGATGCTGGATATGCTTGGATTGTGACTGAGCAGGCACTTGAGGCTGATAATGTTCCAGAGGGAATTCTAGGGCTTAAATTAGTAAATGCTACTAACGAAAAGGCGCATATTCGTGATAGCATGTAAGTGAATCATTCTTTTATTTAATCATGTATTGTGAACACTCTGTATAAATAAAATTTAAAATCGCAGTATTGTATTACAGTACTGTATACAGTGAGGTCGAAAGTCTGGAATAAATTCGAATAAAATTAAACGAATGATTTTTTATCGAAGCGCTCGGACAACTTAATTTTTGATTTTAGGGAAACATTTTTTGCCACTTTCAGCCCCTGGACTGTCTGCAACCATCTAGCAAGGATGAGACTCACCCCTAAAATTTTAAATGGAAAAAGGGGTTGAATAATACCTCATTTTAAAGGTCGCTTGACCCTGATTAGAACTGCCAAGTTTAAAGTCTCTAAAATGGATGCCGTTGATATGACAGCTTGGCAAAATTTTGATTTTTATTTTTTAATGTATAATATTAAATTACCTTTAAGAGCACGCTTGTGTGTGTGTGAGTCTCACCCTCGACTAATATCTCATTATAAAGATCGTTTAACCCTTATCATAAACCCTTAATTAAAAGTATCTTACTCTTACAGGTAATTTAATATTATAAATTAAAAAAAAAAAAAAATTAAAATTTCAACATGTTTCATATCAACCGAAAAAATTGCAGATACTTCAAACTTAGCAGTTGTAATCAGGGTCAAGAGACCTTCAAGATAAGGTATCACTCGACCTCTCTTTTCATTTAAGATTTCAGAGGTGAGTCTTACCCCTGCTAGTTTGAGGGGTGCATGTGGCAAAAAAATGTTTCCCCTTAAAATAAAAAATTGATGTGTCCTAGCGTTTCGCTGAAAAATTATTCGTTCAATTTTAATCAAATTCATTCCAAACTTTTGGCCCTCACTGTATATTTATTAAGCAACTTAATATATTCTCTTACCATAGCTATGTTTTGGCATCCGCTTTACGAGACATGAACCAGACTAAGGAAATAACTGCCGCACCAAAAGATTGCGACAATTCAGGCTCGATATGGGAAACTGGAAAAGATTTATTTAATTTTGTAAGAAAGCAAGTACTTTTAAATGGTGAAACAGGAAAGGTGGCTTTTGATGATCAGGGTGATAGAATAAATGCTGAATACAATATTGTTAATGTGCAGAGAAAGAAAGAAGGTCGTTGTTGGACGACATTTTTTTAATAGGGTAAGTTATTAGGAAGAAATGTATGTTTTTACCAAAAGTAATGATGTCTTTTCTTTACCTTAAAAACAGTCTTTGTTTTCATGGCAAAAAACATGTTCTTTAATAGAATTTAATAGGAATTGCAGAAAACGCTACAATACGTTCATTGAATTGGATATATATGTCACGATAAATGTAAGCAATCGGTAATTTTCTATAATTACCGGTAATTATAGATAATTACTAACGCACATGGTAAATATAGTGAATTATCCACATTTACCGGTAATTATATAAAACTACCGCGTGAGTGTGGTAAATGTTGTCATGAACTATGGAATGGAGAGGGAAAGGCGCGGCACGGGCGGGGCGCGGGGAGGGTGATACTTGCAGCCGCGCACGTATTAGCGTCTAGACCTCGTTACATGTCGTTTTTACTTGGAGTTCTATATATGTAGTGCATTTTTTAAATAAATTTTAACGCGCCCGAAGTCACAAGTCAAGTTAGTTTTGGTTAGCAATGCCTTTGTTTTTAATTGGCAGCACCCCTATTCATTTCCCGGTTTCGCAATTGATTCCGATGTTCGATTTCATTATTTACTACATTTACTAAAGTGGTATGGTAATTTTATATAATCTTGTAACTGTTATTGGATAATTGTTAAGTAAATTAATTATCATAAATAAATATTATTATTAGATATTATTAATTGCCGGTAAATGTGATTAATTCGAAGGTTTTTACAACCTCTACCACGAGCACTGGTAATTATGCATAGTTCTCGGTAATTGTACATAATAATGGTACTATCCATATTTACCCTAACATATATATTACTAATGATATAGGAAATAGCGGAATAATCCATAAATAATAAGGGAAATTTTGTGTACATTTAATAAAAGTTTCAAAGATCTTTGGGGTATTTTAAATATTTTTTTACATAGTGAAAGATGTGAGTTGAAAGCAAATACACAAAAACTAAATTAGTTATGAACAAATATAAATGTTATACATGGTGCCTGAAAAGCGAGGAAATAAATCATGGGGGCGATAGAGTGAGCCAGAATAATGTTAGTACTTCATATAAAAAAAGGTCTATCACACTTTATTATGAAGATATCCTTCAAAGTTGGTATTAAAAAAATCCCTTTTCAATTATAGCTTTAAAACTGTTGCCACAATACCAATGATATTTAGGCAGCTAAATAACCTTATACTAAAGCTTCCTTTTATTGGTTTTTATATTATACAGTGTATGTATGGATTTTTGACACAGGTGAAAAGTTTTACATTTTGCTATAAGCGTTTGATTTCTTTATCATTTTTTTATAAAAAAGGCATACCTTATTTAAATTAATATGGACCTTTTTCCATTAAATCGCATTTTAAGACCAGGCATATCAGCATTTTGTATGTAATAAAAAAACATTTTTTAAGGCAATTATTAAAATATGTAAAAATTAAAAAGTAAAATTATAAAAAACAGTGTTTACCTGTATCATAAAGTTTAGGAGGCTTACTAACATGATTTTAAATAATTTACCATATTGCTAAGACTTTAAAAAAAAAAAAAAAAAATTCTTACATACAAAATGCTGGTATGTCCGGATTTAAAATGCGGTTTTCAGAAAAACGGTTCAGAATATCTATTTAAATAAGGTATACGTTTTTTTGTAAAAAGAAGAAGAAATCTTGAGGTCAAAGCAAAATTTCTAATTGGTCACCTGTGTCAAAAATGCTACCAGGAATATTCATACCGCTATATATGAAAGCGGCGCTTAACCCAGTCTTTCAATGTCAAATGTTTCGGGTGTTGGACTGGGCGAACACTTTTTGTCGGACAAGTTTACCACAATTGCAATTATTAAAGATTGTGCCAAAAATCGTAAGGGTTACAGTCGCGATACCCGCCTAGTCCGATACTCGAAAGATGTGTTTAAGCCTTATGGTTTCATGACTGTAACCCTTACGATTACAATGTTTAAAAATTGCATGTAAATATTGTGGTAAACTTGTTCGACAAAAAAGGTACTCATTCGCCCAGTCCGGCACCTGAAAGATTTGAAATTAACAGGCTGGATTAAAAGTCAAATTAAACTTTAAAAAAAACCCTTAAAAGAATGAGAGTTCTTATCATGAAGTCTATTTCATTACTGGCCCAGGGACTAAAATTTAGGTTTGTGAATAAGAAAGAGAGATTTTATAGCATATGCATATAAAAAAATGCAAAACCCCAATTTTAAAGATATTTAACTTATGTAGCATTTGAAATGAACGATTTAATTATATCGGCCACTTCTGAAATACCTATTATCCGCAAATATATGTTTTTAAATATTATTATCTATTCCACTTTGTTACACCGTTAATAACATTCATAAATTGGACTTATAATTGTAATATTAAATAAAGAATTAAATATAATGCAATGTTATTTTAGGAAACCAATAAAATGCATCTTACAGTTGACGAAAAATTAATTATGTGGCCGGGAAGAAAAAACATCAAGCCTGAAGGTTTTATGATCCCCACGCACTTAAAGGTTTTAACGATCGAGGAAAAACCATTTGTTTACGTAAGAAAGCTAGAAGGACCCGGTACGTGTGGCGAGGATGAGATTCCCTGTCCTCATTTTAATGAGACACATGACAGTAAGTAAACAAAAATAAAGATGTACTGTCGATAAAAAAGCCAATAAAGCAAAAGAAATAAATAAGTATAAATTGACGTTATTACTAAACAATATTTTTTGGTTCATTTTTAATTTTTATGTGCAATAGATAAAAACGTGTAATGAAGCTATTAGTTTTTCTTTTTCTTAAAAACTAACCACGATACAAAAAAACAAAAAAATTTATTTTAATTTGATTAATTTAAATAGGATATAAAAATGCCCAAAAGCCAGTTTTTTATCTTTTCACAATCCACAAATGCTAAAGCCTAAATACTAACGTATCGTGAGTGTCTTAAGCAAAGTAAAAGAAAGTTGACACGGGACTTAATGCTTGAATAATAGGGGTGGGGGGAGAAGAAGAGACCCTTGCGGATAGCAGGATTTTGGGACATACAGAAAGTAAAAGTGTATAAACTAGAAGAGGAAAAATATTTTTTGGCGCAAAAGAGAAATCTAAGTTTTTAGAAGCTGCCGTGGCTGTAGATACAATGTGTTCATGCCAGTTATGGTTATCCTCAAATGTGACTCCCACAAGATACAAGGTGTCTTTGCTCTGCAAAATTTGGCCGCTCATAAGTAAAGGATGAGTATTTGATAACTTTTTTTGCGACAAGGAACATGATTGTGTTTTGGATGTATTAAAATGGACGAGATTTTTGGCATCCCAATCCAATATTAAATTAAGGTCCTATGAAAGAGATATCTGCATCGCTCTGCGTTTGCTTTCTAAATCAAATTTAGAGATTGGTGGAACCTGAAAACTGAAGTAAAGGGTACTATCGTCTGCAAAACTACGAATGGAATTAGTTGTGGGTGAAAAAAGGTCATTGATGTAAAGAAGAAACATGTTGGTGCCAGTACTAAGTCTTAAGGCACTTTAGCATTTACTTGGTAAAAGCTTGAAGAGTGGCCATTTACAATAACTGTTATACTTTCCTCACAAAGGTAACTAGAGAGCCAAGAACAGAGTTTAGTTGAAAGACCATAGGAGGGAAGTTTATTAAAAAGCGCGTCATTCCAGACCATGGGCAAAAGCTTAGGATATATTAAAAGCAACGATCTGAGACTCACCTAGAAACTCAATTTCAGAAATATTCGTTTAGTTTCGCTCGAGACGCCACTCGACTTTATAAATTTAATCCAGATATGGCTAAACTGTCCCCTTTACACTACGAATAATCCTGCCAAATTTCCTTAACTTAATGCATATGATTAAAGATATTAGTAAAACTTCGTTTTTTTTCAAAAACTTAAACACTCTGTATTTTGGAAGCAATGCATTTTCGAACCTATGTTTATATAACCTTTGTATTTATTAAATAAGCTCCAAAATGTTTATACCGCAGTTAGGAAACACCCTGTATAAACATATTGTGTTTTAACTCAAAGTTAATTATTATTTTTGGGTTGTGTAACTTATTAACATTTTTGTTGTTGTCATTTAGTAAAAATTATCTATTTAAGTTACAGCCAAATATTGCTGTAAAGGCTACTGCATGGATTTACTGAAAGAGCTATCAAGAAAAATTAATTTTACGTACAGTCTTGCACTGTCACCTGATGGCCAATTTGGAAACTATGCGTTGAGAAATACATCTGGAACAGGAAAAAAGAGTGGAATGGGTTAATTGGTGAATTAGTAGGTGAAAGAGCAGATATGATTGTTGCACCTCTCACTATCAATCCGGAACGGGCTGAATTTATTGAATTTAGCAAACCATATAAATATCAGGGAATTACAATTTTAGAGAAAAAGGTAAATAATCGTATAATGTGAAGTTATTGTATCTATATTTAATTATTTATCCCAGTCCCTTAAAAGAAATGAAATGCCAAAAATTACCAATCCTGAGCAAAATATACATACAACCATGTATGTAATGTTGACATATCCGACTTTTAAAAATATTAAAGTGTAACTTCTCTGACTTTAACTTTCATCTCTTAAAAGGAAAGTTACTTTTTCTTCCAAGAGAAAAGTAAAATAAAGTAAAAGTGACCCTGGTAACTCTCGCAAAATTTTAACAACTTGACATCTTGTCTGATATTTTAAACATCTCTGTTATGTGACACCATACGCGAGATAAATGTCTGGTGGCGTAATTATTTGACTAATTAAAAATTATTTTGTTAGGTTAACAAATTTTTAATTAAAACAATTAAAAGAAGAAATTAGGTTATCGTGGCTGTAAATAAAATAGTAAACAAACCTCGGAGAAAAGTTTCATTACTGTCTCGAGAAATCTCTTGACAGTATTGAAACCCTTTCCACTTTGGTTTGTAATGTACTGTTGTCAATTACAATAATGGGCGTTTGTTATCTTTAGCCACAGTCGGACGTGAAAAATGACTTTGATATATTACATTAATAAAACTTATTAACAGAATTACATGTTTAAAGTTAAAATAGGATATGTGATTTTACAATAGATCTTTTCCTAACAAGTGCGCAAAGTGATACTTTTCCGCACGCAAAAGCAGTTAGAAAAACAATATTTTTTCCAAGAGTATCTTGGAAAAGTAAAAACATATATTTATTTTTATTCCAATATTCCTCAACGACATTGCTTGTCAGTTTTGATTTTTATTTGTTGTTGCTCCAATAATCAGTTACATTTTTTAATGTCAGATAGCGTGCGCAAAGTTCAACTCTGCGCACGTAAACGAGTGCGCAAAGTAACTACTTTGAAAAATATATTTGACCCAACTTTTGTAAAAGTCATTTGTAATTTTGTCACGTCCGATTGTGGCCAAAATAACTTCCAGCGTTGTAAATTCACAAAGTATTTTTTTTAGTTTAGTGTAAAAAGCTCCACATCAAAAACTGACATATTTGAACCTTATTCCAATAACTTCTTTGTTGATTTTGTATTGTGTATTTTCAGAAATGAAATAAGCCTTAAATAACTAAAATAAATATATATTTTTTTCTGCTTCCTGCAAATGTGTGTTCTAGTTTGTGTTAATAAAACTTTTATACCGAGATAAAACTTTATCTTTGTTAGCTTGCCTTAGGACATGCACTTTTCACGACTTTGATAATAGCACAAAACTAAATGCCAAAAAGGTACATATACTCATATAAGCACAAATGATGGTGATGCCATGATTTTGACAAATCGGAAACCTTCGCCGGTCAAAATTACCGAATGTCTGTGGTTAAGGGTTTAAACGGAGTGCTTGGTAAAGTAATGGATAAATTTATTAAATAATAAATTTATTAAATAATAAATTTATAAGTATTTAAAAAACACAAAATGTTAAATTACAGGCAGTACGGATTTGGTTAAAAGAGATCTACAGCAGATCTCCTTTTCTTTGTATATCACAACTGGATTAGGTCTCTTAAGTTTCTTGGTAAATCTCAGATCGTTGCTTTTAATATATCTGAAGCTTTTGACTAGCTCTGGCATTACGCGCTACTCAATAAACTTTCCTCCTACGGTCTTCTAACTAAACTCTGTTCTTGGCATTCTATTTATCATTCTAATCGACGAATATTAGTCATTGTTGATAGTTGTGGAGTGCCTTAGGGTTCAGTACTGGCAACAGCTTTGTTTCTTCTTTACATAAATGACCTTCTCTCTTCCACAACCAATTTCATTCCAATTTTTCCTGGCGATAGTACCCTTTTAATCCAGTTTCAGATTCTTAAACCAATCTTTAAGCTTGACGTGGAAAGAAAACGCAGGGAGATGCAGATATTTCTTTCACAGGACCCATCTAATATTGGATTGGGGCGCCAAAAATCGCGTTTAATTTAACGCATCAAAAAGAAAATCGTATTTCTTGTTGCGTAACAAGTCATCAAAGACTCACCCTTTTCTTAGAGTGGTCAGATTTTTCAGAGCAATGACACATTTAACCTTCTGGGTGTTACATTTGAGAATAACGTCAACTGGCATAAAAACGTTGTATCTATAGCCACGGCGGCTTTAAAAACCTTTAGTTTATTTTTTGAACCAAAAAATATTTTCCTCTTCTGTTTTATACAGTCTGTATGTATTCAAAATTCGACCCTCTCTGGAGTATTATTCTCATGTCGGGCGAATGGCGTCCCCCACAACTCTTAGCATTCTTGGCTCCATTCAAGAGCTATTCGTCTTATAATGATCCTTTACCTACTGAAATACTTTCTTTTTATAGGCACTTTCACACTTTCTGCTCCGAGGAATTGTCCAGCAATTCCTTCACTTGTAACTCCAAACAGAGAAAGCCGTGGTGCCGTACGTATGCATCCCTATACGGTCCAACTGGATATGCTCCAAAGTTTCCAGCTTGTTCGTTATTTAATCCCTTGAGTTTCTAGGATGTAAAATCTTCTGGTAGCGAAGGTCTTTCCTTTTCTCACTTATCTTCAGGCTTTTAAGTCCCGCGTTAACAAACTTCCTCTTACCTCGCGTAAGACACCCACAGTACGTTAGTATTTATGCTTCGTGGATTGTCCAAAAAACAAAAATAATTTCGTTATTTGTATGTACTTTGTTTTACGATTTTTGTCTAAGTTTACTGTGTGTAATAACGAAATTATACGGTGGATCGTTCTAATTGACATGCAACTTTAAATAATGGATACTGCAAAATATACTTATGTTCTTATTTAAAATATTTACTTGTTTATTTCCAGAAATCGTTATTTTCTTTACAGACTGATTTGGCAGATACCTCAACTTGGTTAAAAGATTGTGAATGGACTGGAGGCGATTATGACACCGATGAAGAAACTGACCTGAGTGTAACCCTGAAAAAAATGATAAGGTCACCTGTGGGAGAGCATGAATGTGGTTTATTATGCAGCAGTCAAGGATGTGGTACAAGTAAGTATTATATTTTGTAAATAAGCTCCTAAAAAATAAAAGAAAAAAATAAAACTCACTTAAAAGTTAAAAATAATAAAATAAAAAGATTTTGAGTAATAACAAATCCCACTAAACATTGAAATATAACGGAAACAAAAAAAGTTACATCACAATTTTATATGTTGCATTACCCTTTATTTAATATTAATATGTATGTGATATTCACGTTATAGCAAAATGTCCCTTACCACAACAAAACACCGTTATCCCGCTAAGCAAGCAATCATTTTCGCAACGTTATTATTTATATTTTTGCAAATACGGTGATCAGTGATCGAAGCGAACACTGCAATCGGCATCGAAACGACACGCTGATCGCGCCGATTAAAATATGATATACCTACCTATGATATATTATTTAAAATAAAAAATAATATGTGAAGGAAAACAGTGATTTAGGCTGATATGATATTTATATTGTTTAGACGTGGCGGGTGCATGTCAGTGAAAAACGATAAGAGCTGCATAAATAATATATTCGTATTCGTTGCCAGACACCGAAGTGTTTTTATAATTCCATTTTAAGTTAAATATTTATGTATATTCAAGTCACTGCAGTGATTGAAATCACTGTTTAAAATCACGGTGATTAAGAAATCACTGTCGCCGTTTCACCGGTTACCGAAAAATCACCGTATTTCCCAACACTACATCTGTTTAGACACTTAACAGAATCAATCACGAAATCACACGAAAGGCAAAAAGTATTATTATTATTATTATTATTATTATTATTATTATTATTATTATTAAGACTTAAGTTAGGCGGCGTTGCAGTTTAAACTTGTTTTACTACACTATATTTACACTAGTCTGTTTAAACTATTACTTGCACGGTCATATTGATTTTTAAAGGAATTTATTGACCCAACACTAACACACTCATTTGGCAAAGCATTCCAGTTACGAATTACTCTATTAGAAAAGAAATGCTGACGACACAATTTTCTAAAACGTTCACACACGAGTTTATACTGATGACCCCGCAGTCTTCTATCATTATTAAGTGTGAAAAAATTCAAATTTATGGAGTAATGACGATTGAGGATTTTATAGGTCTCTATTAGATCTCCACGTGTTCTGCGTTCTCTAAGGGTAGTTAAGTTTAATATTTTTAACCTTTCCTCATAACTTAGATCTCGTATAGCAGGAGATAATTTGGTAATCCTTCTTTGCACTTGTTCAAGAGCATGGATGTCTTTAACAAAGTATGGATTCCACACTGGAGCACCATACTCAAGTATGGGACGAATGTAGGTCTTATAGATTTTTTCCAAGAATTCAGGAGACATGTTTTTAAATGCACGGGACACCATGTAGGACACCGCGTTGGCTTTTTTGACTATTTTTCCAATATGGGTTGCCCACTTCATGTCTGAGCTTATCAGGATCCCCAGGTCCTCCTGTGTCTGTACTGTTTTAATAGAACTTTGTTTTAAATACAAATTACTGCAGGGGTTATTAGAACCAACATGCAGAACAGAGCATTTATTTTCATTCAAATCTAGCAACCAAGTTTCACACCACCTCTCTATGATAAGCAAGTCATTTTCTAGGATGTCAAAGCTTGTTATGGGATTGTTATAGATTTTCGTGTCATCTGCATACAAGGAGACGTTAGACTTAATACACTTCGGCAGGTCAGAGATAAATATATTAAACAAAAGAGGGCCCAGAACTGAACCTTGAGGTACTCCACTGGTTACCCTGAATTCCCGTGAGTAGCTCGTTTCAATCCTCACAGAGCAGGTTCTGTTCGTAAGAAAATCTTCGATCCAACTCAAAAGCCTTCCACGTATACCATACCATTCCAGTTTTTGCAACAATTTTTTATGGCACACTTGGTCAAATGCTCGGCTGAAGTCCAGATATATAATATCAACTGGTTCCCTTTTGTCCAATGATTTTGTCCAGGAGTTTGTGCATTCGAGAAGATTTGACGTAGCTGATCTGCCTGGCAGAAATCCGTGATGTTTTTCTGTAATTACATTATGGTCAATACAAAAACCCGTCAGTTCCTCCACTATTAATTTTTCTAGTATTTTGCACGGAATACATGTTAGGCTAATCTGTCGGTAATTTTGAGGATCAAATTTATCTCCCTTTTTGTAGATTGGGATTATTATAGACTTTTTCCAGTCACTTGGCATTTTTCCCTCATTCATGGAAGCTCGTAATAGAGATGTCAAAGGCTTAATTATGGAAGGGCTATTTTTAAGAAAAGCAGGGTGTGTACCATCAGGTCCTGGACTACAGTCAGTCTTCATATTGTTTATTGCCTTAACAACTTTTTCCTCGCTTATGTCAATATTAGTTATAGACACATTGTTTCTTGGTGTCTCGGGAACAACTTGTAAGTCAATTGGCGGCTCCTCCTTATAAGCATTCCGAAATTCATTCGCAAATACTGACGCTATTATTTTTGGGTCGCTTATGATGTCTTTGTTATGACTCTTAAGTATAGGTGTACTAACTCTTGATTGAAGGGAGCTTTTGACGTATCTGTAAAAATTCTTATTACTTTTGCTGTCTATAAGATTACGCTCGTAGTTTTCTCTTGCAACTCTTATACGATTGGTTAGATCATTGTTTAACTCTCTATACGATTGGTAGTCACGTTCATCATTTGATCTTCTGTAAGAGTGCCAGTATTTTCTTTTTCGATTTATTTGCTTCCTTAATTCTTGATTCATCCAGGGTTTCGTTTTGGAGGTTTTTACTTGATATTCAGGAACGAATCTTTTCGTACAGTTGTTAACTTCCTGTAGCCATTGGAGCCACATGGACTCCGTATCACTTAATGACCAAGCCACCGAGTCCAGATACTGATTGATTTCTTTATAGTTTGCAGCAATGAAGTTTTTTTAGTTTTAATCTTGTCTTCAGTTGTACTATGTATGATCTGACACGTCGCAACAAGTACCGAATGATCACTACAACCAACAGGTGGTTCATGCTCTACCGTTGAGATTAGATCTTGGTCAGATGTTAATAATAAGTCTAGCTGAGATGGTCTAGTGTTTTGCCGAAATCGTGTGGGCTTTTTAATATGTTGTACCAGACTGGTTGACAGATATGTATTCATAAAAATATTGGCGGCTGAATTGTTTTCGGAAGGTGTTGGATTAATCCAGTCCAAGTCAGGGTAATTAAAATCGCCAAATATAAGCAAATTGTCGAACTTTGCACTGGCATCCACAATTGCGGCCAGCATGGGCTCGTCGTTTTGAATGTTTACTTTTGGAGGTCTATAGATACTGGCAATGTTTAGTGATATTGTGCCCATTTTAATTTGTAGCCAGGTTGATTCAATTGGATCTAGTGTGTAATCTTTGTTTATTGTTACATGTATCTTTTGGCCCATAAATTCATCCCTAACATAAATACAGGTGCCACCACCTTTACCAGTTTTGCGATCGTTTCTGTATATAGTAAAATTTGAGATGTTTACTAGACTGTCTGGTATTCCTGAGGTATCTTATACAAAAAGTTTCGCTGTTCGACGATAGGATATAATCTAAACTTTAATACCATACGGAAAAGCATCATTTAGTAAATCGGCATCGAGTTTTATTGGGAGTCGGCAAGTTTATTATTGTTATGTTTTTAAATATGCAATGTTGTAGCTACATTACTACAGGTTTTTTTTTAATTTAGCAGAAAAAAACTTTTTAATAAACTATATTGATAAACAACTATTTATTTTACGTGTGGTTTTATTTATGACCATACAGTGCCATCAAAGAACAATTAAGAATAATCACCACCTGCTAGTTCCATTTTCTTTGCTCTGCCATTGCGACGTCGACCAATAAAGGATCGAACTGCACCTGCGGTAAATTTGAATCAGGACATTTTTAGTATTGCTGCATGGTATTGCACAAAATGTATTACTTAATTTTAAATTTTATAATTTGACAATATTTTAATTATATGTAGAAAGATATATATTTTTATTTACAGGGCAATCTCTGTATATAAGGTCGCTATAAATGAAAATTTTGGATATTGCATTAACATTGTTTTCTGGTTGCAGTAGGAAACGTTACAAAAAGATCTAAAAATAGGTTACGAATATATAACATCAACGTTATTTTTAACTTTTATTTTGTAGTGCAATTTTAACTAAAAAATATTGTTGCAAATTGTTAATGTTACATAACGTGTTTAGTAGGATGGTATTTAAGTATAAAAAGCTTTTGCCTATTTAGTAGTTTAGTGCATATATTATTACCCGACTTTCTTATTTTTATTTTTTTTTATTTATTGTTTTAACTTCTTGGTGAGTTTTATCCATTTATTTTTTTAAGTCGGTTTAATGTTTTTAAAAAGTGTTTATTTTTCGGTTCTTAGTTTTTTTGGGCTTTCCTATTTATTATTACTACTTTTAAATAAAAATAACACACTACCAGCATCTTGTAATTTGATTGGTTTAAAACGTTGCGAACAATAAAAAATAGGTCTAGTACCCTTCTCTTTTGCAATCCTGACTTGGTTTTTTATAGGACCACCGAGGAAGTGAACTATTTCAAATAAAAAAATAATTTTGAAAATCGGTCTTCAATTGACGAAGTAATCGCTTACCATACACATAAGAAAAAAATACAGGCAAATGGAGAACCTCCTTTTTTGAACTCGGTTAAAAGATACTTTTTATGCTTTTAATTTCTTACAGGACCAGATTACAACGTTGAGCTTATTATTGCATTAGAAATGTCACGTTTGCAAATGATAGAAGACAGAATAAAGCAAGCACAAGCTACGCATTCAGGTAGTGTTCCTATAACACCTGATCCCAGTTCAAGTATATCAACCAACAGTAATGAAAGTACTGATGATCAATTAAAGCTAGCTATTCATTTGTCTTTACAAGAATCCACTGCCAAAATTAGCAGACAAATGGAACAAAAAGAGATAGAGGATCGCCAGAATGGTAAGATTTTAAAATTTGTGTCTGTATGTATTTAACATAAACTTTGGTGACAAACTGCCATTTTCCTCAAAAATAGTTAAAAAAAGGGGGGAGTTTATATAAACATAAGTCCGTACATAATTCGCTCTTAAAATACTGGGTGCTAAAATTGTGAAAGAATGATTTTTGTAAAAGTCTTTAATGTCCTTTTCACAATTTTGTTGCAACTTTAAAAAATTATTTATGATATTAGGGGCTAATTTGGAGAAACCAGTTTATTTTAGTTTAATTAGTCTTCTCTTGAGCGGCATCCCAACAAATATTTGTAACAAAAAAGATACGTCATCAACTATAAAAGTCTGTGTAAAATTGTATTATTATTTATTATTAAAGCACATTAAAATACAGCTTTCATGCTTTTTAACTTTTGTTTGTATCTTGTTCAATTAAAAAAATAATAATAAAAATCACTTCATTGCATATTCCTAGATCATAAGAGAAACTTTAAAAGAAATGTTTCCTTTAACAATTAGGTTTTGTTATTGCCTATTATGTTACAACAATAAATAACACTGGTCTGCGACTTTTTGAGGTAAAAGTTTTGTTGGGTAAATTATTGCCATTTTTGCATGCTGAATTCAGAAATTTTGCTCAATCAGGTCAACTTTTCATTCTCTGATAAAAAATAGAATTAATTAGTCGATAGAAAATATTAAAAAAAAACTGCTGGTTTTGGCAACGTCTCGCGAACCCTGTGCTACGTTTTCTGTGATAGTGCTTTATTTAAATGTTTAAATTTCCTCGGTGCACGCAATGCGGCCTCAGTCACTTTTGGCATATCCAAGTAGTAAGTGTTAATATTTATCTGAGTGCGACCGTAAGTGATTTTATAATAATCAGGAAAAAATGTTAAAATCGCCCAGACAGGTTCTGTTATATATGTGGAGAAGTCACTTTACCTAATCCCAGATCACACATCAAAAAGTTTGTAAAAAAAATGTACCCAGCCTGCTTCGGATTTAAGTAGTCTCTGGGCCAGTAATAAAATGGACTATAATAAAAACACTTTTAAAACCCTTTTAGCGGGGTTTCTTTTGGCAAATCTACCACGAATATTCATATCGCCATATATGTATGAAAGCGGTGCTTTAAACCAGCATGTCAATGTCAAATGTTTCGGGTGTTAGACCCAGCGAAACTATGTTACAAGTTCATAATATTTACAATTTTTTAACAGAATTCTCTAAAAATTCTTTTAAAAATAATAATCACATATAAATTCTTAAGTAGGAATAATTTGAAAAGTAACAGTAATTAATTTAAAAAAAAAATATATTAATACTGCGTCATATTGTTTCAAAATTTGTTAAATGTGTTTTTATTGCTGCAATAAGTTATCAATAATTTTCTTTTAGGGTACCAAAAAGCAGTGCTGATCTAACCGTGGATTATTTTCTAAAATCTTTGGCAAATCATAAAATAGATTTGAAGAGCTTGGATAAATTAGATCCAGATAAAGATATCGTGTTTAGACCTTGCAAGGGAAATGAAGACGGCTGCTTTAAAATATCGGATATACATGAAAATGGTATGTATGTTACTCAAATAGGTACTAAGCAACGTATTTCATCTGGTTTTTACCTCTTGGTCAGGTCTTAATAATAAAAATAATATATTTCATATG
>JACEGR010004986.1:0-79330 GCA_014170235.1 Listronotus bonariensis | reverse complement strand
TTTTTTAACCAAAGCAGTAATAACACACATTTTGTGAATAAGCACAAGCGCGAATTGTTTTAATAGGTATTTGGGATAATTGTTTACTTGCTATTTAAATAAGTCAATTTTCTGTAGTTGTTATTGTTTTGGTGAAAAAATGTTTTAGTATTCTTGTTAAATTGAGTTTTTAATATACACATCTTTTAAAAAATAAATGAATAATAATTCAATCCCTGGCTAACCATTTTATTTAACTTAGGTACTTATGGAGTGAGAAGAGTGCGTAGTATTTCAAACTCACTTAATATTTTAACGTATCTAGCTTACTTTTTAAAAAAAAAAGAATAATAAATCCGTTAAATTGCTTAATATTATTGGACCATACAAAAACATAAGGGACATTTTTTCTTTAAAAAATAATAGGCTAGAATTTCTTATTAGCAATTATATAACAACAACAAATACCAATTTAAAAAATGTATAGTATTTTAAAAAGTATTTTTAAACAAAAATTGTGCTAACCCTTTTTACAAAAATAATTTATGAATACGCAATTTTTTTCCGCAACTAGAAAACACCCTGTGTAAATTTTTTATTAATATTGCCCTCACATAGCTAGTTGCTCTTTTCTGTTATCATAAAAACCAGGTTATTATTACTGTTTTTGCTTTTAGACAATTTGTGTATACGATTAAATGAATATTTAAAAATATTACCACCAGTTCATACGTTTTATCTTGGACCATTTATTGTATTTGTTGGTATAACAGATCCAGATGTAGTTGAGGTAAGTATAACCCCTAACTGGTGACATCTAAATTTCTGTCACTTAAGGTGACATGGGGTCTGTCACGACTCCTGAGATTCCCTATATTGTAATTCACATTTATTTATTTATTTATTCTACAAATTCAGGATACAACAGAATTAGAATTCCAACAAAGTATCCACTATATACAGTGGTTCTTAAAACAGGTTTACAAAAAAAAAATAATAAAACTAATAATTAAAGTAAATAATTAAAGTAGTGTTCAGTCCATTTACAATTTGTACAGTTATTCTAGGTTTTTTTCATTATATGAACTAGGAGATGTTATTTATTAAATAATATTAAATTTAGTTGGTTGTGCTTATTAACAGTTTAAAAATTTAAGAAGTATGATTTTATATGTTTTGAATGCATTAAGGGTTATTGAAAAGATATTTATTTTTTACAGTAAGAGTTAAATTCATACTGCATTCTTATTAGTGGTGTGTTTCGTCCAATGGAATAATATATTTTTAACACGCTTTTATTAACTTGGGTTGTAACTATCTATCCATCTGGCTATGAATGTAACGGAATCTTTGAGCCTAATTTTAACCAACTTCCAGCTATTCGATTTCTTTGAAACTTTGCACACGTATTAAGGACCCATGACAATGCAATAATCTGCAAACAGTATCCCGTTATCCTGCTTTGGATCGCCAGGAAAAAAAATTCCATTATATTATTATTAACCACTGCTTGATACCACCAAGTGTCATCTGTCACCTGTACGTCCCAGTGGTACCAACCACCGGCCATTTCAAGAGTTCGATCCGAATCGATTTTACTCAAATTTTATATTAGGTTATTTTCAGAAAGTCCATCTGAAAAACTTTGCTACTCTTGACAAAATGGCGAAAAAAATTTTTAGTGGGTTGCCATCTGTTGGAAACATTCCAAACTTTTATACATACATAAATGCATATCGAACTAAAAAATGAAAAATAAATAATAGTTTAAAAAAACTAAAAAACACGCTTTTATATGCAACCGAACTAAAAATTAGAAAATAATTTTTCATTAAAAAAATATTGTCACTTCATAGTAAAAAGCGTGGGGTGCATTTTACTATTTTTTCAACACTTTTCCATCATAGATATTGGCAAATATAATAATTATAACATTTAATATATTAAGCACCCCACGCTTTTTTACTATGAAGTGACAATATTTTTTTAATGAAAAATTATTTTCTAATTTTTAGTTCGGTTGCATATAAAAGCGTGTTTTTTTAAACTATTATTTATTTATTTTTAAATTTTTAAATATAAAACTAATATATTTTTTTAAACATTTATTATATATAAAAAAAAAATACAAAACTAAAGACATAGAACAGCCCTAGCTAAAAAATCGTAAATTAAAATGTCCCCCAGTTCAGCTCAAGTTGGTGCACCAACTTGCGTTGTTCCTTTCTTGTAACTAATCCTATCAGGTTTCTGAACGGTTGTTATTTTTAGTTTCATCTACATTATAAATATATGACCTTTGCTTCAGAAACTTTACTAAAAGTTAAAATTAAAAAAATTAGTTGAGAGTCATTACATATATGCTCAGTTATTTCATGTTAATAACTAAATAAGCAAAGTTTTTTCTACTTAATATGTTAATGTCATTATGATATTACCCGAGTTTTTTTTTTTTTATTAACTTTTTAGTAAGTTTTATTAATCTTTTTAAAGTCGGTTTAATTTTTTTTAAATAACGGGGTCGAACAATCTAGACAATAAGACAATAGCAAAGTTAACCAACCAACTTAATAAGTTTAAAATATTATATATATTATTTTTATATTAAAACATATTTTTCTTGGTCATTTCTTTTATTATAGGCAATAATTTCTTCAATGAAAAATTTGCCAAAGGCAAAAATATACGATTTTCTTTGTAACTGGCTTGAAGATGGACTATTAACAAGTTCAGGTTAGTAAACACAGGGTGTTTTGCAAGTTAGAGCAATATAAACTGCTGGACATTCGAACAGAAATAATTTCAAATTTTAGGCAAAATTTTAAACCTAATATTCTCACTACAAAAATATTTATAGTGCGGTTTCGGCAAATTTAGACACATTTATGTAGTGTTTCATGACTGCTTACACTGCAGTCTTGGTATTAAACTTATCTCTTATATACAGAGTGGTTAATATGACGTTGTTTTTTGGAAAATGTTGTTGCTCTGCAACCTTTTAATTTTTTTTTAAGCTTTAATATTTTATAATAATTAGATAATCATTTGTGACTAAACAATTTTGGCATATTTGTGCTTTTATCTCGTAAATCTGAAAATATGATGTTTTTAATAAAAAAGTAATGTATAGGAGTTGTCACCCTGTATACTGTTTTTACTGTTTTAAGCAAAAAGCAATACCTTTTTAATGTTTTGTAAAAACTTTTATACAGGGTGGACAAAAAGTGTATCTATGTGTAAATGTAAACTTTTTCATATTTTTTGTTTTATCCTATGCTATAAACTACACAATTTTAAAACACCATATTTTTTAGATTTACAAAGAATATCAAAAATTTGCGAAAATTGTTTGTCACAAATGATTAACTAATTATTATAACAAACCAACCCATTTAAATAGTCGCAGAACAACAAATTTCCTTAAAAATACTAACGCTACATGTTACCACCGCATATAAGTGGTGTAAGTTTCAATCACCAAGAGCGACAGTGAAAGGTAGTCATAAGAAGATTCAATGGCAGCCCCAAAAATTTGCCGAAAATCGCACTAGAAGTATTATTTTTGTATTCTTCAGAAAATTAAGTTTTAAATTTTGCCAAAAATTTTAAACATTCCGTTCGAGTGTCCAGCAGTTTATTTAAGAAGGCAATTTCTAACATTTTTCTTTTTTTCTTACATTTATATAGGAAAATGCTTCTTAATTTTTAAAGCACCTAGTATACGGCGAAAAAAAGAAAAAAATTAAATTTGTCTAAAAACTAAATGTAAATTAAGAAAGAAATTTAATAATTTTAGTTTCCAGAAAAGCAGGCAGCGTAACATATTGTCTAATAGAGAAGTATGAAATATTTTGTAGAAACATGAGATATTTTGTTTGGTTTTATAGACTACAGTAAAACTACAAGTCTCGTGTAATTTGATTCGGTTTGAAGCTCTATACGGTCATGCAAAACTGTCGTATTTGGGGGTCATGAAGTTAATTCTGGTTAGTCAACTATTTTTCTTTATTCGCTTTATTAAGGAATAAAATAAAACAAATCTAGAGCTAACCATGAGCCCTCCCCCAATGTGTCAGTTTTGATGGCATTCTGTAGCACTGAACCAATTAAATTTCACGTGCTATAACTATAGTCTCTTTTAACACCGGGCACACATACCAGGTCAATTTGACAGGTATACCTGAACAGTTTAAACTGCGCAGGTAGACCTTGATACCTTAGATTTAAGATCTAAGATCTAAGTGCGTAACTAGGGGTAATTAGGTTTAACTGTACACATTAAAGTGGTGGTGATTTTCGATTTTGTTCACACTCAGGTCTTTCTAAATTGTACAAGTTTACCTGTCAGGTCATCCTGAGTGTATGTGCCTGACATAGGATTAATAATATAATATTATATACTTTAAGGACAACACTGGCAAAACCGACGTGAAAAAATTTTAACTCCAGCCTTTCATTTCTCTGTATTAAAGGATTTTGTTGATATATTTTCCAGAGAAGCAACTAAGATGGCCAAAGAAATAGAGGATAAATACCTTAATAAAGAAGTTAATATATTGCCCTTAATTTCTTTACACTTTTGACTATTAACGATGTGGGCTACCAGGGTGGTAAACATAGCTTGTGTTCCATTTTTCAACCGACTTTAAAAAGAATAAGGTTATTAATTCCCTTTATGGTACGCGATTACCTCTGTCAGAGTGTGGATTAATTTTGAAAATTCTATTTTTACTTAAAGAGTGCACTTCCGTGGTGGTCTCATAAAATTGACATTTGGAAGGGCGGAGGGGGTTTGGTTAGTTTTGGTTGGTTAAATCTTTTTTTTAGTCGTTTTATTAGAAAATTAAATGATAAAAGTTAACTAACCAGAACTAAACAAGATCCTCAACTGTGCCAGGTTTGAATCTGGTTCTGTAACGTTTCAAAGCAATTAAATTACACGTTTCTGTGCTTTTTACTGTAGTCTCTGGAAGAGGTACTAATAGTGTTTTTTCGTGTATGTTTACCTATTTAATAGTTATAATAATAAATTTAAAAGAAAAAATAAACACTATTAGGAAGGGGATTAAACCGACTTTAAAAAAGTAAATAAAACTTACTGAAAAGTTTAAAAATAAATAAAAAGAAGTCGGCAATATCATATGCTTTAACCTACTAAATGTTAATAACTAAAAAAGCAAAAGCTTTTTATACTTTAATACCATATGTTATTACCCAACTTCCATTTTTTTTTGTATTTATTATTTTTAAACTTTAAGTGAGCTTCATTTTATTTTTTTTTAAGTAGATTTAATTTTTTTTTTTTTTGGAAGTGTTAATTTCAGTTTTTTTAATTTAGTATTGTGATTTTTACGTTAGGGAATCAAAATTTGCGTAAGTTTTGTAATAATAGTTAGAAAAAAACACCGGCATTCTTTGCATAAGCAAAATATTATATTCAATTTTTTTTTCTGGTCACGGTATGTAAGGACCTTGAGTGAACATTTATTTTTTTTTGCATTAAAATAGTAATTAATGTAAAAGTGCACAAAGTGATACTTTTTACCAATGGGAAGTCTGACAGCACGAGCGGTTAGGCGAGTGCGGCAATCCCATGAGTAAGAAAAAGACACTTTATGCATGTGTTACATACTATATTTTTTCCACGAACGTATAAAAATTTTCCAAAACACCATTTAATACTTGTTTTATTTTTCTAAACTTATTAATTTTAACTTTGCAGCACAGCCATTATATTGTGAACAAAAAATCATAGCCCCCTTTTTAAGAGACAATTGTCCTCTCCATAACTATGCATTTTTAATATAATTTTAGAAAATTGTATGTACTTACTTTTGTAGAAATATAACTGTTACAGACTTTTAAAAACGTGTTTAGGTTATAGAATTTTGAGAGTTAGGATCATTTAATTTAGTTTGTTAATTTATTTAAATAATTTACCTTAATTTTCCAAGTCTTTTCATCACTTTGAAGGTTTCGAAAACGCCCGAATTATCCATTGAGAACTTTTATGCCATCCTGTACTATGGAATTTTCACGATATTTCTCAAAGATTCTAGATCATTCTTTATTCTTCCACCATACTATAAAAGGGCGACGGAAAACCTCCGATCAGTTAGTATAGATTCGACTTTGTACTGTAAACTTCGAGACATTGACAAGTGAAGATTCCATAGTACAGGATGACATAAAAAGTTCTCAATGGATAGTCTGGGCGTTTTCGGAAACCTTCGAAAGTGATGAAAGAACTTGGAAAATTAAGGTAAATTATTTAAATAAATTAACAAACTAAATTAAATGATCCTAACTCTCTAAAATTCTATAACCTAAACACATTTTGAAAGTCTGTAAACAATACTAAAAACAGTATTAATTTCCTTAGTCGGCCAAATTCATTATTGCTAATAATTTTCAATAATTTCTTTTGAATTTATTTTGCAAACTGTCAAATTTTAAAACTAGTGACACATGAACTAAAAGAAATAATGACCAAATCAAAGGTAACTTGACCGTTTGGTCTCAGTTGATGTCCCGTTTACTATTACATTGCATAAATTGATATTTAAGTTCATTGAAGTAGGCATTGAAACAAAACACTAATTCAAAGTGAGACAAAAAGCTTCAAAGTGTTAAAAAAAGTTACATTTTTTTAACTCTTTATGTACTTTACTAGAATCGAGTACTTTTTAACTGTCTTTATTTAAGACATCCGGGTGACTTTAGAATGTACAAATGCTATCAAAAATTCTTTGTGCCGAAATACATCGATTTCATGGAATTTATCTTTGCCAAAAAGTTGATTGTTTACGAGAGATAGGGGGTAAAGTTTTATTTTATTTAAGTTATTTACAAAAATCTTAATAATAATATTTATATAAACACTTTTAGACTGTGGTAAGTATAGTTAAATAAAGGCATACCTTAGGTTTAAAAATGTGTAGTTTTTCTTTTACCTTTAGCTACACACTGTACAGGGTGGCCCACCATATTCGACACGGTCTGTAGCTGGATAAAAATGGGGTTTTAAAAAAGTAAATACAGAAACATATACAGGTTGGTTAAGGCCACAGTATAAAATTATTCTACTCTATACAGGATGTCTCAAAAAAGTGTGACCTATTAAAGTTATATTTTTTTAAATGGAACACCCTATATTTTATGACGGTTTTAGATTCTACATAAAAAAATAATTTAAGTTTGTTAATAGTACCAAGTATTTAATTTTATTCGTTTTTGTGATATTTGATTTTTTTCAAAATGCAGGGGTGCAATTAAATTAATTTTATTTTAACAATATAAACTTCTTAAACTTTAAAATTTGTTACAAGATTAAGAAAAGTCTGCCTTATCATACGTAGGTCATATCGAGATCATAGATTATACAGGGTGATCAAAAAATAATTTCAATTTTTTAGAAAGTCAAATAGCAATATCTCTCTCATTTTAAATGGAACACCCTGTATTTTTTTACACCACATGATTGACAAACCAAATGCTCTTTCCAATGATGTATAGGTTGCCTATACCTATTTTTTATACTTTTTAGGTAAATTCCGCTTAAACATATTTTTATTCCAAATGTCTATTTAAATGTAAGTAGGCTGTGATATAGCTATGCCTATTTACTAAGCCGTTATTGCAAAATGTAAATTTATTGAAAAAAGCACAAAATTAAAGATTTTGTATTATCTGTTACTATTTTTAAAATTCACAGAAAAAAATTCATTAATTGCTTATAATGCTACTTCCAATAACACTTATTTCAGCTGAATGTGGTAATTATAAAACTTGTGTTTTTAAACAATCCTAATAACGCCTCTGGTCAGTTATGACGACATTCTGTGACCTATAACTCGTTTCTTCCATTATCCATAATCACTGTGTCAAATTTTTTAAAGCAACTATTAAGGCTATCAGATGGTTTCTATTGGAATATTTTTCAGGATTAACTCTAGATTAAAGTAAACCATTTTTTTACATCCTACCCATATTATATCATCTTGTTGTTGTAGAAGAAGGGTTTTTATCTAAAATCATTGAAAACTGACTAAGACACTAGTAATTAATAAATGGTCGTTGTTATTTTCTTAAGAAAAATACTAATGGCTACTATGTCACAGCCAACTTTAATTTAAATAAACATTTGGACTAAAAATTTGTAAAAACAGATTTTACTAAAAAGCACAAAAGATAGGTATAGGCAAACTATACACCATTTAAAAGAGTATTTTATTTGTCATCATGCGACGTAAAAAATACAGGGTGTTTCATTTAAAATAAGAGAGATATGGCTATTTGATTTTCTGAAAAATTGAAATTATTTTTTGATCACCCTGTACAATAGTTGATCTTGATTTGACCTACGTATGATATGGCAAACTTTTTCTAATCTTGTTACACATTTTAAGGTTTGAAGTGTTAAAAGTGTTAAAGTAAAATCAATTTAATTTTACCTCTGCATTTTTCAAAAAAATCAAATATCACAAAAACGAATAAAATTAGACACTTAGTACTATAAACAAACTTGAGTTATTTTTTAAAGTAGAATCTAAAACCGTCATAAAATATAAGGTGTTCCGTTTAAAAAATATAACTTTGATACGTCACACTTTTTTGAGACACCCTGTATAGACTAAAATAATTTTATATTGTGGTCTTATCCGACCTGCATATGTTCCAGTATTTACTTTTTTTTAAAACCCCATGGTTATCCAGCTACAGACCGTGTCGAATATGGTGGGCCACCCTGTATATTTGTCATTTGCAGAAACATCAATGGGAACTAAGCTTGATACAGAAACAAAGGAAGACATAACGTACAAAGAAACAATATACAAGATGGTGGACGTTTTATATTCTAGATTGGTGGTACCATGGTACCATATTAAATTTATTTTCAAAAGACTGCAGCTGGAAAAACTGAGCAAAAATTAGTTAATATATTACATAGGTTTACGGACAATATAATTCAGAAAAGGTCAGAAAATTTTCAAGTGTTTGCGGAACCTGATAATGAAGATAAAGAATTTTATACTAAAAGAGAAAATATCCCCTGCTTGATATTTTATTAAATGCTAAATTTAAAAGACCATTCGATTGACGAAAAGGCATTAGGGAAGAAGTTAACACATTTATGTTTGAGGTATAAATTACGTAAATCTTCCTTTTCGTTTGGTTAAGTTTGTCGGTTGAGTTATTTGACACCCTGTATGTATGTAGGTAATTTGATTAAAATTGATGAAAACTTTGATGTCTATTGGTGCCTAAACGGTGAGGTTTATCGACTTTAATAAAGAGTACCTTATTTTTTGGGTTTTTGATTGTCTATAAAATGGCGCTCCCAGCTTTGCGATATCTGTCAAAATAAAAAGTAATGATGTAAATAAATTTTAAGTTTTAGGTAAAGTGCCCTCTGGCGGTATTTAAAAAAGTACTTTTGTCTTAAAAAGTTGGAATCTGCAAAGCTCGATTTGTATACCAAATATCAACTGGATTGGTTAAAAAATAAATGCAAAATAAAAATTGAACTTGGACGGCTTGTAACTCGAAAACGCATGACATTTTAAAAAAATATATATGAAGCTCTACCCCTATTTTGTCAAGTAGAATCACCCCCTTAAGTTTCGTGATCGATTTTTGAATCACCCTGTATAATGCATTTTTAAAACGATTTTACTACAAAATTGGTTAAATTATCGATTAAAAAAATTTAAAAAAACTCATTTGCCAAATTAGGGATTGTTTGCTGGTGGCTGCTGTGTGTTTGGTTTAACCTGAACCGACATTTTGGTAATTTTTTATTTTTATTTAATTTAATTAAATAATTCAAGATTCGCTTATTAATTTTTTTCCACATGGCCCGACAGATTGTGGAATTGATCTCTTTAAAAAGTTATCTAACATTTTTTTTTGTAAAAATTTACAGGAAAGACAACAATTAACCCCCTTTAAATTTACATGGGATTTTCTATATTCCGCTCGGCGACTCACCACCCAGTATAGGCAGTATAGGGTGTCTGGCAATTTAACAATAATTTTACAAGGGCTGGTAAAACAGCTCATAAGCATCCAAAAACACATAACATATACCTTCCTAAAAAATTAATAGTTCTTAAGATATTGGCACTTTAATACAATTCGTTTAAATCATCCTCTTAAATCATATTTTTAATTTTAACACCTAAAACACTTAAATTTAAATTTTGATAACTGTTTTGCAAATTAAGTAGCCAGTTTATTGATCAAAGACTAATAGTAAACTAATAATTAAAAACATTTAACAAGAAATGTGTGGTTAGGTATTACTTATGTTAAATTTTTTTTTTAGTTTATACCAACGAGGTTATAAAATTTATAAACTCGTTGGTTTATACTACTATATTGTACAAAAAATATCTATGTAAATCTAGATAGTCATATGAAAAGTTTATTTAGTTAATGTAATTTATAAAACTACCCATTGTACTAATAAACAATTAACTAGTAGATTTCTAATTGAATATTTAGAGCTTTCAGTATAATTAGTGGTCTTTAATTAATCAAATGGCTATTAGGTGTTGCAAAGCTAATATCATAGATTTTGACAAACCTAATTTAAGCTCCATTATTGCAAAACCCATCGATTTTTTACTTAGGCCCTTTTTATTCTTATAGGGCAGTGTTTTTCCAACCCGTGGGTCGCGACCCACTGGGGGTCGCGAAGTTTTTTAGGAGGGTCGCGAGAGGTAAAAAAAAACTACCTGAAGAAAAAATCAATAAAGTCTTAAAAGATGGATTTATTAAGAAACCAGATATTCTAGTAAACATCAATACAAACGAATTAACAAAAAAAAAATCAATAACTACTTATTCATTCTAATTCGACGGGTACGCTTGTTTTTAATTGATTGACTTTTTTCCATCTTAGACCCATTTTTGCTACCTTGAGAACGGGTTGATTTTTTTCAAATTTAGGCGATTTCTTTGTTTACTTTATTTGGACCATTGATGAAAATGTCAATTCGCACACATACGAAGTGGTAAATGAAACATTTTAAGGCCTCAGTTGTAAATTCTGCGTAATTTGTTTGTTTTCTTTTAACCAAAAGGTATTCAAATTGGCGGATTTGAATTCCGTGTGTAACATCCCACATTTTTTTTTAAGCTTAGTTGTCAAATTTGGGGATCCATTTATAGCTGCACTTAAAAACGGATTTAAGATCAACCTTTCCAGTGTTTGCCCATATCTCTTGCACAATTCTTCCTTTAAATTTTTTAATAACATTTTTATTTCAGCCATATGTATATGCATTGATGTTTATCTCACACCGACTTCTTCATTGAAAGACTGTGTCGATAAATATGATTCGATTTTTTTTTTTTTTTTTTTTTTTTGATTTGATATAGACTATGACAACAAGTCATTTTTTTTGTAAGCCATGAATTCTGGCTTTTTGCAGTGAGTGGCTGAAGATTTTTATTCAAGATATTCAACTGCGCTTGAATAATTCCAAAAAAAAATTAAAAATTCCTGCAACACATCGCACGATTGCCGCGCCACCTGTGCTACACCTTACCCGGCGGATTCATGTAAGCCCCAATTTTATAAAAGTGTTGGTAAACTGTACATAAAAAAACTTAGAAATAAACTGGAGTTTAAAAATTAAAAATAAATGCAAAAAAAATATTTTCTTGAAAAAATAACTTCTTTATCTTAAGTTTAACCGGTTGCTAAAGTACCAATTCCGAAAGCTCAAGTTTTAACCATACGTTTTACGATAATTCGATATGCAATAATGAAACGCATTCCAAGAAAATTTGTTTTTCATACTGCATTATGTATTTATATCTCAAATCTTAATTATAAAGACACATAATAATGTATGTATGGATGAATGTTTGTAGCATAATAACATGTAACATATAAAAACGCAAGAATGGGGGGGGCGGGTCGCAAAATTTTTTTCTACCAAGGAGGTCTTGTCCCGAAAAAGGTTGAAAAACACTGTTATAAGGTATTTAACCAGTCCTTTAAGTATTTTATTATCGTTGACTTTTCGAACAACCTGTATATATTTTGTTACTTTTAGGGACACGATACCACAGCAATGAGTTTAACGTTTACTTGTATGTTGCTGGCCTGTAACACGAAGTGCAGGTAAGTTATTTATTAAATCGTCGTCGTCTTAGGGTCTGTTTATGTAGGAGCGACGAGGAACGAGGTTAGCAGCACGGCTCAACAAAATCACCTTTTATAGTACGGTAACATAAGGATGTTTTGGTCGAGCCACGCCGCTAACCTCGCTCAAAACAGCTCCGACATAAACACAGCTTTAGGGTGTGTTTATGTTGGAGCCACGAGGAAGAGGGTTAGCAGCGCGGTTCGACAAAATCACCTGTTTGGTACAGTTGTTTGTAGAGAAATAGAAAAATTCATTAATTCTACAAAGATCTACAGCAGATCTTCTTTCCTATCGTATCACACTGCTGAAATAAGTCTCTTGAGTTTCTAGGTGAGTCCCAGATCGTTGCTCTTGATATATCGAAAGCTTTTGACCAGGTCTGGCATGCCGCACTTCTTAATAAACTTCCGCTCCTATGGTCTTTTAACTAAACTCTGTACTTGGCTCTCTAGTTATCTATCTGATCGTCGTATATCAGTTATTGTGGACGGCCATTCTTCAAGCTTTCACCAAGTAAATGCTGGAGTGCCTCAGGGCTCAGTTCTGGCACCAACATTGTTTCTTCTTCACATCAACGACCTTCTCTCGTCCACAACTAATTCCATTCATAGTTTCGCCGACGATAGTACCCTTCACTCCAGTTTTCGGGTTCCTAAACCCATCACTAAACCTGATTTGGAAAACAAACGCAGAGCGATGCAGATATCTCTTTCGCAGGATCTTAATTTAATATTGGATTGGGGCGCCAAAATCTCGTCCATTTTAATGCATCCAAAACACAATCATGTTCCTTGTCGCGAAAAGAGTCATCAAATACTTATCCTCTACTTATGAGCGGCCAAGTTTTACAGAGCAAAGACACCTTTAATCTTGTGGGCGTCACATTTGAAAGTAACCTTAACTGGCATAAACACATTGTATCTATAGCCACGGCAGCTTCAAAAAGCTTGGATTTCTCTTTCGAGCCAAAAGTATTTTTCCCTTCTAATTTATACACTTTATATGTGTCCCAAATCCGACCTCCCTTGGAATATTGTTCTCATATCTGGGGCATGGCATCTCCCACAACCCCTAAGCATTATTGATTCCATTCAAAGAAGAGCTTTTCGTCTCATCAATGATCCTTCACTTACAGAAAGGCTTTCTAAACAGCCTTAGGGTGTGTTTATGTCGAAGCCACGAGGAAGAAGGTTAGCAGTGCAGTTCGGACAAAATCACCTATTTGGTACAGTAATATAAGGATGCTTCGGACGAGCTGCTCTGCTAACCCCAGGATAAAAACATAACCATCTTTTATTAGGATAAAATTTAATTTTAATAACACAGAAATTTTGGATTTTCATTATCTTTATTTATGGAAGGGGGCAGATTAATATACCAGAGACGATACCTTGTACTCGGCAAAGTACTTTTACCAAATATGATCCCCGTATACGGGGCTGATCATAAAAACAAAAATATTTCCATCAGCAATTTTCAAGCGCTTTAGATTAAGATAGGATAAGTTAATTACATGCTAAACAGTCTGTATTCCACTACTCTGACAATTTGAAAGGTACATAAAGAAGAGGGTAGCTTTTTTTTATTTTTAAAGTTGTTAAGTTTAAGCATAACGAAAAATAGGTTATCCAAAACGATGCAAAGATTTACAAGACGAAATTATAACAGTATTTTTGTGTCATACTTAAAATGCTATATCCGCTTTACGCACCGATAAAAAGGTATGCACTATATAACCCCCTTTTTTTCCTTTTTTTCTTATCCTTAAGCTTTAGAACCCAATAGGTGTCTATGACGCTCAAGTAAGTCCCCATATAGCATCGTGGATTTTCCTACTATTAATATTTGGTACAATAATTTGGTTGATGTGTACCTCATCACTAACCAAGTAATAAATAAAAGCTACTTTTAAAATACCACTAAACTTGGCTTGCTAAACACATTCTGGTTTCTTATAATTACTACAGCACTCTTATAATGCTACTTCCAATAACACTTATTTCAGCTGAATGGTAATGATAAAAATTCGTGTTTTTAAACAATCCTAACAACGCCTCTGGTCAGCTACATCATTACTCCTGCAACCTATAACCGTTTCTTCCATTATCCATAATCACTGTTTGTTTCATACTTTTTAAAGCAACTATTAAGTACGTTATCGATGGTTTCTCCCTGGAATATTGTTCAGAATAACTCTCTAGACTGAAAGTAAACCATTTTTTTCACATCCTACCAGTATTATATCATCTTGTTGTTGTAGAAGAAGGGTTTTTATTTAAAAATCATTGAAATTTCTTTAAACTGACTAAAACACTAGTAATCAATAAAAATGGTCGTTGTTATTTTCTTGAAGAAAAATATGTAATAGCTGCTGTGTCACAGCCAATCCTTAATTCTAAATAGACATTTGGACTAAAAATTTGTAAAACAGATTTTACTATAAAAGAATAAAAAGATAGGTATGTAGGCAACCCATACACCATTTCTTGAAAGAGCATTTTGCCTGTCAACAAAGACACGTAAAAAAATACAGGGTGTTCCATTTAGCACAAGAGAGATATGGCTGTTTTGACTTTCTGAAAACATTGAAATGATTTTTTGATCAAAACTCCTTCCACAATCTATGATCTCGATATGACCATGAGCGTATGATGTGCGCAGACTTTTCCTAATCTTGTAACACATTTTAAAGTTTAAAGTAGTTTATATTGTATAAAGTAAAATCAATTTAATTGCAACTTCCCTGCATTTTGCAAAAGGAATCAAACATCAGCAAAACGAATAAAATCAGACACTTAGTACTCATGAACAAACTCCTGAGTTATTAGTGAGCCTTTCAAAAGTAGAATCTAAAACCGTCATATAAAATATAGGGTAGTTCCATTTAAAAATAGTATAAACTTTAGATGATACTCGTCAACTTTTTTGTAGTACACCCGCATAGACTAAAAATAATTTTTATACTGTGGCCTTATCCGGCCGTCAGTACCTGCATGTATCTAGCATTTACTTTTTTAAAAACCCCATAAAGCAAGTTATCCAGCTCACAGCACCGTGTCATAGAAATATAAAATACTGGACTGATCCAGACAGGTTTGATCCATCCAGACATCTACCTGAAAATTCTCGGGGCCGACATCCTTTTGCTTATATTCCATTTAGTGCAGGTCCCAGAAATTGTATTGGTAAGTTCTTTCTGAAATGGTAATTTATAGTATTTTTACACACATCTTTACATCTTTTTCATCGTGCAAAATAAACAAAAACATTGTTTTTTTGTTTAGTTGTGTAGTGCTTTAAAATCAGTTTTCATTTCTTTAGCAGTATCCACAAAAATAAAAATATCCATTAAATAGGACACCCCATATGTATATTATTATACAGAGTGATTCAAAATCAACTCACGAAACTTAAGGGGTGATTTTACTTGACAAAATAAAGGTAGAGCTTCATATAATTTTTTCAAAATGTCATTTGTTACTGAACACCCTGTATGTATGTAGGTAATTTTGATTGAAATTGATGAAAACTTTGATGTCTATTGATGCCTAAATGGTAAGGTTTATCGACTTTAATAAGAAGTACCTTATTTTTAAGTTTTTGATTGTCTATAAAATGGCGCCATCAGCTTTATGGATATCTGTCAAAATAAAAAGTTATGATGTAAATAAATTCTAAGTTTTAGGTAAAGTGACCTCTGGCGGTATTTAAAAAAAATACTTTTGTCTTAAAATTTTAGAATCTGCAAAGCTTGATTTGTGCCAAATATCAACTAAATTGGCTTAAAAAAACCAATATGGCGAAAAAACCAAAATAAAAATTGAACTTTGACGGGCTTGTAACTCAAAAACGAATGATATTTTGAAAAAATTTATATGAAGCTCTACCCTTATTTTGTCAAGTAGAATCACTTTCTTAGAGTACCGTGATCGATTGAATCACCCTATTATTAATATCATTAAATGAGGACGCCTATGTTTATTCATTTATTAAAATTTTTAATAATTGTTGTTATCGCCTATTATTAGACTACCAGTGAGATTAAAGTAATTTATTCAATGTAGATGATTCCATTTACAAACTTATAAACAAGATGTTGTTATTTACTTTAGTAGCTGGTATTTTATTATACTATTTTATTATAAATTTTAAGAAAATTAAAGAATATGTTAAATGGAGAATCTGGCTAAGAATTGCCTACAGTGGAAGGATGGAAGCTTTTTATTGGGCACGCGGGTTATTTTGTTGGTGTTTCAGTGCTGCGCTATACAGAGTCATCCAATTAATGGGTCTGTTATTACTGGGTTTAAATTTCTATTTAAAAATACAAAATGTTATTGTTTCAATTGGCGAACTAGTGCCATTTTTGGTAACTGCTTACAAACTGGACGCATCGCCAATTTTAATAAAATTTGGAAGGTACGGGGGTTTTTTCTGGGCATTGATCACGAAATTAAAAAAATTACACCGAACAAGTTTCCGCAAGTTTTTAGATATTCATCATCAATCTTGAAATAGAAAAATAACGTAAAAGTCACCATGTTCCCTTTTTTGCACGCAACTCCTAAGTTTTCTGCTAAATTAGCACTTATTTAACCCATTTATTCCGTGTAAAATTTTTGGGCAGCACTTTTAAATTCTTAGGTTAGTTTATTATTTAACTTTGATGATAAATATCTTGAGACCGAAACGTTGCTGACTAAAAATCTCTTCTGAATTGTGGGGCAGTGCCCCGCATGCCAAAAACATCCTTTAAACGTCGCCGTGGTGTTCGTTAAGTAAACAACTGCCTTATCACCTAATGACAACTACCGAATTATCTATGACCAATATTTTGGTCTGTAAGCCAGTGACACATTTTCGTGACCATCTCTCAGTCCATAACTCGTAAATTGCTTAAAGCCGGTTGTACATAAATTCTTGTGAGCGTCAGCTGCGACGCTAATGGTGGAATTATACAGAGTACTCCAAAGACAAAATTCATATTAAACTTGTGTTTTTTTAAATGAAACATTCTTTATATTCATCGAGTTTTGATTTTAGAAATAAAAATAACGTAAATTTTATCAGCGATACCTATACCAAAAATGTAAGATTTTAAGATATTTGGGATTTTTGAAAAATTCTTGAAAAAATAAAAATTTAATAAATCTTACCTTCACTTTACGCTTCACTTGGTATATTATGTTAGATTGCTAGAATTCTAACTGTACCATCACCTACATAAAAATAGATATATACATATATATACATAGGGTATATATATATATATATATATATATATATATATATATATATATATATATATATATATATACAGGGTGGCCCACCATATTCGACACGGTCTGTAGCTGAATAACCATGGGTTTAAAAGTAAATACTGAAATATACAGGTCGGATAAGGCCACAGTATAAAATTATTTTACTCTATACAGGATGTCTCAAAAAAGTGTGACGTATCAAAGTTATATTTTTTTAAATGGAACACCCTATATTTTATGACGGTTTTAGATTCTACATAAAAAATAATTTAAGTTTGTTAATAGTACCAAGTGTCTAATTTTATTCGTTTTTGTGATATTTGATTTTTTTTCAAAATGCAGGGGTGCAATTAAATTAATTTTATTTTAACAATATAAACTCCTTAAACTTTAAAATTTGTTACAAGATTAGGAAAAAGTCTGCCTTATCATACGTAGGTCATATCGAGATCATAGATTATACAGGGTGATCAAAAAATAATTTCAATTTTTTAGAAAGTCAAATAGCAATATCTCTCTTATTTTAAATGGAACACCCTGTATTTTTTTACACCACATGATGACAAACCAAATGCTCTTTCAAATGGTGTATAGGTTGCCTATACCTATCTTTTTATACTTTTTAAGTAAATTCTGTTTTAACATATTTTTATTCCAAATGTCTATTTAAATGTAAGTAGGCTGTGATATAGCTATGCCTATTTACTAAGCCGTTATTGCAAAATGTAAATTTGTTGGAAAAAAGCACAAAATTAAAAGATTTTGTATTATCTGCCACTATTTTTAAAATTCACAGAAAAAAATCATTAGTTGCTTATAATGCTACTTCCAATAACACTTATTTCAGCTGAATGTGGTAATGATAAAACTTGTGTTTTTAAACAATCCTAATAACGCCTCTGGTCAGTTATGACGACATTCTGTGACCTATAACTCGTTTCTTCCATTATCCATAATCACTGTGTCAAATTTTTTAAAGCAACTATTAAGGTTATCAGATGGTTTCTCCTGGAATATTTTTTAGGATTAACTCTAGACTAAAGTAAACCATTTTTTTCACATCCTACCAGTATTATATCATCTTGTTGTTGTAGAAGAAGGGTTTTTATTTAAAATCATTGAAATTTCTTTTAAACTAACTAAAACAACTAGTAATCAATCAAATGGTCGTTGTTATTTTCTTAAGAAAAATATTAATGGTTGGTATGTCACAGCCAACTTTAATTTAAATAAACATTTGGACTAAAAATTTGTAAAAACAGATTTTACTAAAAAGCACAAAAGATAGGTATAGGCAACCTATACACCATTTGAAAGAGTATTTTATTTGTCATCATGTGACGTAAAAATACAGGGTGTTCCATTTAAAATAAGAGAGATATTGGCTATTTGATTTTCTGAAAAATTGAAATTATTTTTTGATCACCCTGTACAATATTTGATCTTGATTTGACCTACGTATGATATGGCAGACTTTTTCTAATCTTGTTATACATTTTAAAGTTTAAAGTGTTAAAGTAAAATCAATTTAATTCTACTCTGCATTTTCAAAAAATCAAATATCACAAAAACGAATAAAATTAGACACTTAGTACTATAAACAAACTTGAGTTATTTTTTAAAGTAGAATCTAAAACCGTCATAAAATATAGGGTGTTCCATTTAAAAAATATAACTTTGATACGTCACACTTTTTGAGACACCCTGTATAGACTAAAATAATATTATACTGTGGTCTTATCCGACCTGTATATGTTCCAGTATTTACTTTTTTAAAAACCCCATGGTTATCCAAGAAGCCACAGACCGTGTCGAATATGGTAGGGCCACCCTGTATACCTATGCACATACATTAAGTAAGTAAGATAGATATATGAATATTTTTATTTTTGTCATGATTTTTTCAATCCCAAATATCCTTTTTTAGAACCTTTCAGTTTTGATAAACGGATCGCTACAAAAACTTACATTAGTTTTACTCCCTACAAACCAAAAATAATATAATACATAATAATACAGGGTGTTTACTGAAAAAAAAAAAACACAGTTTAATATTAATCTCGCTTTCTGAGCACTCCTGTACAATTCCACCATTGGAGACGCAGCCGACGCTCACAACGATTTATGCACGTCCCCTTCTAGAAGCATTTTACGAGTTATAAACTGAGAGGAAAATAACTGACAAAATTTCGCATCTGGCTTATGGTCTATTATTATTTAGTATTTTTTTTTGTACGATAAAACAATAATGAGGGAATATTAATTTTTATCGTTACACCCAGTAAAGTCTGCGCGTAGTAAAGAGGTGCCACTGACGTCACAATTATCTACGCGAAATCTTCTTAACTCTCTTTCAATCGCGGTTTTAAGGCTTTGTGACGTGACCTAGAAAGCGATTTATTGGCAGCAGTTCATAGTGGGACACCCTGTATATCATCGCTAGTAGCGTAGCTAAGCGTAGGCGGTGCGGGCAGTGTGGTAGGGGGCACTGAGGCCTCGCAATGAAGACTCTCGCTGACCATAGACGTAATATACTGTCATTTCAAAATTCTCTGCAAGATAAACAATAATAATAAAAGTAATGTACTATCAATAATTTTAAAGGTTTTTTTTTGGTGGTTAATAAGCTTTTTCCAAAATATTTTACTTCCATTGACAAGAAGCTACAGGCACCCTTCCGCTGCGCCACTGATCATCGAGATATATTTCTTTTTACATATCGCTTATCGCGCATCGCCTCAATATGAACAGCGCCTAATACCTATGACAACCGATTTTACTTTTTCAATGTCATTTTTGTTGTAGCTATCAAGGTTAGTTTATATTTATAAGGTTGCGACATATCCTCAACTTTTAGGCGGTTCGAGGTCGGGGACGCAAAGAAGGGCACTCCACGGAGAAAACTTGGCAAGACTGGGTAAAATCAAAGCCGATGATCAATCCAGTGGCGTCTAGAATTTGAGTATTTCATTTTGCATTGTTTTGGAAGTGATATTTGTTAAAAGATGTAATTCCAAATGTTTTTATTTAAAGTAAAAGAATTTACAACTTATTAATAATTAAAAACTGTTCGGTAAACGGTTGTTCTAATAATACAATAAACTGTATATCTCCGGCACTGAACAACATGGCCGAAAAATGGGAGATGTGACGTCATAACACGTCAAAGCAATATGGCCGAATGTCGTGACCTTATATAGACCGACTTTGGTAGCTATCTGGTTTAGTTCATCTGTGTACAGGGCGTCCAGATTTCCTTGCAATTGCAGGGTATCTTGGTTATTATTAGAGATAGAGACTTGCGGTTTTCGCGTAATGTTGCTACTTTTTGATAAAACAAAAGATGACACCCTGTGCACACTGTATAACACTGTGCAGAGAAAATTACCTGCAGGTATTTTAAAAACAAGTTATTTTAGGCCATAATTTCTTCCATGAAAAATTTACCAAAAGCGCATGGTTATGAATTTCTTCACGACTGGTTAGAAGATGGACTGTTAACAAGTGAAGGTAAATATGTATGTACAGAGTCTTACAAAATGTTGTTTTTAGAGCAAATTCTTTATTAGAACATATAAAGAAAAGTTCATAGCAATGCATTTCCGGACACATGTTAATATAAAATTCTTCTTATGTTTGATGATGTAGAGTCTGTCTTTAAATGTTTCTACCAGTATTCTATTAAACCATGAATATTAAATAAAAACACATTAATTACATTAAATTTATCTAAGTAAAAATATCTGCACGTCTATCTCGGTGAAAAAATGTTTAGCTGATGGCACCCAGCAGCCATTTCAAAAGTTTTATACGTCAATTTTCTTTTTTTTATTAACATATTTGCTGCGCACTCAGCCAGCGCTATAGGGGGATATTCTTTAGAGTGTCGGTACTTTGTCCAGGCCGATGCTATGTGCCAACTGTAGCATTCGCCCTAGGTCCAGTCCGGCAAGGTTAAGTGATTCGGATTTAATTTTGTAGGTTCCAATTATGTCCTCTCGTGGATCCTCTAGACCCCTACATTTTCTAATCACGTAAGAATGGGTTTCATCTCCATTTCCGCACCACCTACAGATATTATCTGCTACCAGACCTAATCTGGCTAGGTGCTTTTTAGTATACCAGTGCCCAGATACCAGGCCTGTAATAGTCCTCAGCTGAGTTCTACTCATGCCCAGTAATCTGGATGCAAGGTCTTGAGAGGGACCATTAAGCATTACCCTGGTATGCATTATCTTTGTTTCCGATGACCATAGCTCCTTAAACTTTTTTTTGGTCCAATTCTTGGCCCATCGCTTGAGGACCCCACCGGACATGCCCGGGGGCAGGGTACTGCCAGGTTTGGGTTATTACCCTATGACCATATGATCCTCGCCTCTTGAATATCGCCGACAAGGGCGTGAAGGGCTGTTGCGGTGGATTTACCTAGTTGATACGCGTGTTGAGATGGATATAACTTTTTACCAGTAGTTAGCATCTCATCCCTTAGAAAACGATCTATAATCGTTTTCAGCGTTTTAAGTAGGAAAGAGGTAAGACTGATCGGTCTAAATGTCTTGGCTGTATTGTATGAGTTCTTCCCCGGTTTGGGTATAAAGACTACTCTCACTTCACGCCAGGCTTTGGGTGTGTATCTTAGTGCCACACACGCTCTAAATACCCTGACCAGATGCCTTGTCAACTTGTCCCTCCCTTTAGATAGGAGAGCCGGGAAAACACTATCTATGCCAGAGCTTTTGTATTTCTCAAAGGAGTAAACCGCCCAACAAACCTTGTTGAATGTAACAACTTTACAAGCCATCTTTCAATCAGACTTAGAGGGATCGAGGATGTCTGCTTACCTCCCCGGTCTGATTGTTGTCAGAATTAACCCTCTTGCATCCTAAAAGTGTATCTCCAAGAGATGATTCATTATTTCCTTAAATTCCTCTAAAACTACCCCTTGAGGTGTCTTGAGTTCCCCAATTTTAACATGTGGTCCTCCTGCGAATATTCTCCTGAATTTTGCAACCAGGGATAAATTCTGCAGTTCCCCACAGTAGTCTTGCCACGATTCCAATTTTGACTTTCACACCAGATGCTTATATGCCTTTGCTAAGCCTTGTACGCAGTCCAGTCTTCAGTTCTTTTGGTTTTCATTATTAAGTAGTTATCTGCAGCTGGTTCTAAGTCTAATAAGTTTCCTGCTCCACCAAGCCACCTTTTCAGTTCCTCTATTTACCTTAATAGGGCAGGATTTTCGTTAGACTGCCTGATAGCTGAGGAGATTCTTGTCACCTCCCTCTCTATCACCCTCTCCGTCCTTAGATGACCCACGGCACCCCCTGAGCATACTTTTCAGGCTAGATTTATACTCCACCCAGTGAGTCTCTCTAGGATTCCTGTAGGTTTCCTCTAACGAAGCGGTCGCAGTTTCTAAATCAATTTGTTTACATAAAGCTTAAAATTTTTAAAATTAATCCATTCCAAGAAAAAGACCATGTATAACGTCTGTGGGTCCAATACTTTTTTGTATAGTAGTGTAGTTTTAAGAAGGCAATAGAAAGTATTCAATATTGTGCGCTCTATTTAACTTTGGTATTATTTTAAGGACAACAATGGCAAACACGAAGAAAAATTTTGACACCAGCATTTCATTTTTCGATACTTCGAGAATTTGTTGAAATATTTAATCAAGAAACATCTCAAATGGTCAAGCAAATCGAAGAAAATCATCTTAAAAAAGCCTGTTAATGTTTTACCCTTGATATCACAGTTTACACTACTTACCATAAATGGTAAGTAAATGTTTTGTTTTTAAGTGATTTATTTAAGATAAATATAGGACGTTATTGTATTTTCTCAGAACAAAAGATATTTTTATAATTTTCTTACTTGCGTAGGCACACTGTTTGTATAAATATTTTTTTCTGGCCAATAATTTTTTCAGTTTAATTTACATTTTATTTGCTGACATTAAAATTAGTTTATATATTCGTTTGACACTTTATTTTTTTGTGCAAATTTTATCAGGATATATCGTTTATCTACTTTTATTTTTTAAATTTATTAGTTCTATTTAGATGTGTGTATATGTCTTTACCCAAAGTCGGTCTATATAGGGTCGCGACATTCGGCCATATTGCTTTGACGTGTTATGACGTCACATCTCCCATTTTTCGGCCGGAGATATACAGTTTATTGTATTAGTAAAACAACCGTTTACATAACATTTAATTATTATTATTAAGTTGTAAATTCTTTTACTTTAAATAAAAAACATTTGGAATTACATCTTTCAACAAATATCAGTTCCAAAACAATGCAAAATGAAATGCGCAAATTCTAGACGCCACTGGATTGAGCATTGGCTTTGATTTTATCCAATCTTGCCAACTTTTCTCCGTGGAGTGCCCTTCCTTGCGTCCCCGACCTTGAACCGCCTAGAAGTTGAGGATGTGTCGCAACCTTATAAATATAAACTAACCTTGATCTTTTACCAGTATATGTTGTTTATCTACTTTTATTTATTTATTTATTTTCATTTAAAATGGTTTCATTTATATAAGTTGCCCAAACAGTGTGTGTAAATGCTTTTTCCTACGACCACTTGTGAAAATAGCAAATAGCACACTGGTTTCATGCATAGAAAATGCGTTATATCACACTAGTGTTGCAAAGTACTTTACAGCACTAGTGTTGCAAAGTACTTTACAACACTCGTTTGATACATATTATGATGTCATTCTAAAAACTGCTATTGGTTTTGCAAGTGACATATTTATTGTAATGACAGTAAAAAAAGCTTTTTACTTACCTTAAACACTAGAACCCAAATTAGCGAAAATCATCTTATTGACGTTAAGTTACTGCACAGTATAAGCTTTCTTCCAATATTGAAAAGAGTAATAATAAAATTTCCGAAAAAATACAAACATAAACAAAAATTGACATAACCACAAAAAACAACTTTCACTGACAGCTCGCTCAGTGGCACAGTGTTGTCAGGTAAGTAGATCAAATTAAAAATCTCCCTTCTACCTATGAGCACGCACCCTATAGAGGCAGCCTTGCCGCTTGACCGTTCGACTTAAAGCGACAGAGAAAAAAAAGTCTATAGATCAAATTCCTTTCTCTCTTTCTTCATGTACTCAAACAACTAGTTAAATCTTTTTTTTAATCCCTAATTAAACCTAAGGCTAATACACACTTTATGAATCCACTATCTTTTATCCATTCATAAATAGAATCAGACCCTTCCGACGTTGCCAAATGCTTTCCATAAATGCTTTTCATATTTTGCATGGTAACTGACGTTTGGTAGTCGTTTTTTCTTACTTTTAGGACTTTAGGTTATGCATTTACAATTTTCATATTTTTATATTTTTTCTTAAAAATATGAGGAAAAACTGTAATTTTAACTTAATTTTACATGTGATGTTCAGTTTCATTAACTCGTTTTACCAATTTTACCCCACCCAGCACCCCTTTTCACTCCCCGGTCCCTTAAGTTTGTTTACTGATATTTTTTAAAAATGGAATATTTTGGATATGCACCACTTACATTTTATTTAGAAGAGTGTCTTCAATATGTAAGTATCGATAATTTTTAAAAACCCTTATAATAGCAGAAAACCGTATTAAACAATTACCGTTATTACCTAACAAAACCATACAATTTTTATTAAGTAAGGGCCTTTTTAAATTCCAAAATGATAAAAGTTATATAATGCTTCTAGGTAGGTGATTTTCGATGCAAAAATATTGTCAAAACAGTATAATAGAGCAGTGAGGAAAAGTACATATCACACTAGTGTTGCAAAGTAAATATCACCCTAGTGTTGCAAAGTTCTCAATTGTTTTTTATTTTTTCTGAACAGACAAACTTTAATTTTTTTTTTTGGTGATTAATTTGTGGTCGTTGGAAAAATAGTGTACAGTAGTCGTGTGAAAATGACTTTCTTACACTCGTGGGTTTGTCGCACTCGGCTAACGCCTCGTGCTACAATATTCCCACTCGTGTGAAATTAGTCATTTTCCACACTTGTAATGTAATATACTATTACTGACATTTTTTTGTGCACATTATACTAGTATATGGCGTAAATAGCATTTTTATCTATTTTTTAATTTTAATTGTTTTATTAATACTACGTGGCTTGATCTTGATTTTTGTATATTGACTTGATTTTTAGCTTAGTTAAATTAACCAACTTTATTTTACACAACTTTTTTTAATGATAGCTTTGTTTATAAGATATTACTTTTAACAATAAGGCATATTTTTATTTGATTTGAGTTAATTTGATTTACCACATGTATATTTTTGTTAAAAAAAATAAGAATTTTTCTGCATGGGCATATGGCTATACCATGGTAATTGGTAAAAAAGAAAGTTTTGCTGTTTTGATGGCCCAAAAAAATAACCTTTAATAGTTTAGCTACATATGCTATATAACAATTAAAATAAGTGTATTAAATTTGGTAAAACGCATTTTTAACATTTACAAAAAGTTTTTTTTTTAAGTACTCTTTACTACATACATATAATGTTAAGAACCTGAAGCCTTGTTGCAACGCATTTTTATTTTTAAATTACACAAGCCCACAAAATAAAAAAAGTGTTATTTGCTAAGTATCGGACAAAGATTTTCTAACATATTTTTTGCCGACTGAACACGAAAGTCAAAACTAGAGGTCAAACTGCAAAAAAACTAATTAACGGGGGCCAAGGGGAACTAGCATTTTTTTAATTAAAAGAGGGGTTATGTAGCAACCAGGGCCGTATTAACTGTAATGAGGCGCCCTAGGCTAGAATTCCCGGAGCGCCTATTTTGCATGAAAAAAATTTTGAAGAGCAAAAAAAAGGTCATTTCCTCCTTTTCGCGCCTATTTTCTATTTTATTTATTTCAAAACACCTTATTCATATAAAAATTTGTTCTACTCCCCACCCGACGACCTAAACTTTTTTAAACCCCCTGTCTAGCGCCTAATACTCCCCTGTCTGGCGTCTATTTTTTTCATGGCGCCCTAGGCTGTAGCCTAGTCAGCCTAATGGATAATACGGCACTAGTAGCAACTCATTTTAAAGGCCCTTTATTTAACGCCACTTTGATTTTAAAAATCTGCCCAGCCGTTCTAGACTTACAAGCCAATATAATTAAAACCGAACTGTTTGTATAGTATTTAAGACAAATATCAAATGGTTGTAAGTCTGGAACGCCTGGGCTGATTTTTAAAAACAAATGGGCGTTAAATAGTGCATCACAAGGTCTTTAAAATGAGGTGCTACATGACCCCTCTATTAATAAGAAAAAATTCTAAAGCCCCCTTGGCCTCCGCAATTCAGTTTTTTGCAGTTGTGTTTTCAATAAATGGATTATTGTTTGACATAACCACAACTTGGGCTATCTTTTTAAGAAAAAAGACTGAATGTACGGAATATTAAAATATGTTTTGAATGGTTTTTTTGTGTTAACCTTGCAGGGTATAACGTAAATATATCAAAAGAGATGAAACAAATCTAAATGCACAATCTTGATTTCGAATTTTAAATAAATTCAGTATTGAAACTAAATCATAGCTGACTTGATTATTTTTAAAGATACAGAGTGTTTTTCAAATTTGGTCAATTTGACTAGACACTCCACTATATTCTATCTAAGTAAAAATTAATTATTCTTTCCTATTTACAATTTTTTTTATTTCTAATATGAACCGAAATATAAGTGCCTGGCCAAATTTCCAAAAACACTTTGTATCTCCAAAATGAAACAAGTTAGCCACGATTTACTTTCACCACTGAATTTGTTTTAAAAATCAAAAATGATACTTGTGCAATCAGATTTGTTATATCTCTTTGGCTTTCGCTATGCCCTGCAAGGTCAACGAAAAGATGCCGCCCTGTACTGGGTGTTTCATTTAAACCAAAAGTTGCTCGAGACCGAAAAAATTACCATTTTGTTTTTAAACTACACTACTCAAAATAATTATTGCATATGCTCGATATCTTTCATAAGCTTTAATACAAAAATGCTTTGATTTAAATGGCCAAATCTCTTTTAATAATTAAGTTATTATAGCAATTAAAAGAGAAAATGTTAAGAAAACGTGAAGCTATAACTTTATATTAACCGTTGTTTTTACTGTTAGCAATAAATCTTACAGGGGTGATAAAAAAATTGAAAAAATGAATAATTTTTAATCGCCCTATATAATGTGCTGTTAAAAGGGAGAAATCTCATTTGTTAATAATTTATACCCTTACCCATTTCTGATATTTTATAATCACAAATTTGACAACTTACACTTTACAACAGCAATCATACAGGGCGATTCAAAATTAATCGAGCATATGCGATAATTCTTTTGAGTAGTATATTAGAAAATTTCAAGGAAATGACCTTATTATTTGTTCTAAAATTATTGGTGGTCAAATGGGTTAAAATATAGATGGCCTTGAAGTATTTAATGTTCTTTAACTTAGTATATTATTTTTTTATTTGTATATATTATTTTTAGAAACATCAATGGGAACCAAACTAGATACCAACATAAAAGAAGGGATTGTTGTACAAAGAATCAGTTTATTTGATGAGTGATCTAATACATTTTAGTTTCTTAAAACCATGGTATCATATTAAATTTATTTTTGAAAATTCTTCAGTTGGAAAAAATGCAAAAAAATTAGTAAATATCTTGCATAATTTCACAGATAATATAATTCAACAAAGATCCGAAAATTTTAAGATATTTGAAGAGCCAAATAATGAAGATGAAGAATTCTATTTAAACAAAAGAAAATACCCGCTGCTTGATGTTTTATTAAATGCTAAATTTAAAGATAACTCCATAGATGAAAAGGGAATTAGGGAAGAAGTAAACACTTTTATGTTTGAGGTATAAACTAAACTCTGTACAAGTTACATACATATGCATAATTTTAGACCGTGATATCGCCTTTTCTGTACAAGGTGGCTCGAATTCGACGCTCATCATTGGGATTTCGGAAACCGTAAGTGATGCAGGATTGGTTAAATGGTGGCAAAACTGCGCAATTTAATGCTTAATAAAATGCCGTTTTGCGTTTTAAAAATTCCGAGTACTTCCGAAGATATTCGAAAAAACCGGAATTTTCAATTTTGGTTTCTATTGTTTCCTGGCTATATTTGTTAAGATAACTCAAAATAAAAACACGTTTTCATGACCACTTTTTCTGCTCTATAATTCAGTGTGATTAAATATTGAATCCGACGTTTCGGCTTCTGGCGACCATCATCAACTTAAGTTTTTTAAATACGGATCTGATATCTTTTTTCAATTTAATTAAATCCTTTCATCACTCTTAAAACACTATATATCGCCACTTTGATATTTGCCGACGTTTCGTACAGACAATTCCATCACCAGAATATTGCATATTTATTTAACCATAATACGGCCCTGAACTACATTTTTAGGTAAAAAGGTAAAAAAAAGAATAAACTTATTACATATTCATAATGTTTTATTGCAACTCATTGATATTTAACAGCGGAAATTACTTTATTAACAGAAACTAACCAGCAGGTACGAATTCAAGGAAGAACTTTATTTAATGTATGGATTGGTATGTGGAGGAACAAAATTATTGGTCCTTTCGTTTACGAAGGGACCTTAGCTTTCAAACGATATCTAAATTTGATTAGGAGTGATGTCTTAGACGCCCTAGATAATCAACCTTTGGCAGTATTTCAAGAAATATGGTGGCAGCAAGACGGAGCTCCTGCCCACAATGAAAGGGAAGTAGCTCAATTTCATCACCATATATTTCCTAATAAATGGTTTTGCAAGATGGCCCGCTAGGAGCCCAGATCTTAGTCCCCTAGATTATTTCCTTTGGGGATATCTTAAGAACCGTTTATTTAAAAATGCACCTCACGACCTTTAAGTACTACGACAAAATTTGATAAGGGAAGTCGCTGCCATTCCTGCGAGAACAATTATTAATCGAGCTGTATTAAAAATACAAAGCAAAGCAAGAAAATGCATCGAGGCAAAAGGTTATCTCTTTGAACACTTATAATAGTGATTAAATTATGTTTATTTTTAATGTGCAATCAAGATAGTATTACAAATTGTTTATGTGAGCTGATTTGTTGTCTACCTTTTTGTATCTTATGTCTAATATTCATAAAATTTTCGGTTAATAAAGTAATTTCCGCTGTTAGATATCAATGAGTTATAATAAAAAAATTACGAATATGTAATAAGTTTATTAATTTTTTACCTTCCTAATTAAAAATGTAGTTCAGGGCCGTATTATGGTGAAATAAAAATGCAATATTCTGGTGATGGAATTTTCTGTACGAAACGTGGGCAAATATCAAAGTGGCGATATATAGTGTTTTAAGAGTGATGAAAGGATTTAATTAAAATGAAAAAAATATCAGATGCGTATTTAAAAAAATTAAGTTGATGATGGTCGCCAGAAGCCGAAACGTCAGATTCAATATTTAATCACACTGAATTATAGAGCAGAAAAAGTGGCCATAAAAACGTGTTTCTCATTTTAGAGTTATCTTAACAAATATAGCCAGGAAACAATAGAAATCAAAATTGAAAATTCCGGTTTTTTTCGAATATCTCCGGAAGTACTCGGAGTTTTTTAAAACGCAAAACGGCATTTTATTGAGCATCAAATTGCGCAACTTTGTCTTCATTTAACCGATCCTGTATATTTTACGGTTTCCGAAATCCCAATGATGAGCGTCGAATTCGAGCCACCCTGTACAGCTACTGGTTAAGAGGTAATGCTTTAGGTTTACAATTATGTTATATTGCTTTTTAATAAAACAGTTGCACAGAAAAACAATATTACGCGTTGATCTTGGTTTAAAATTTTGCATATGTAACATAGACAGAGTATAGCATATTTTTTGATAAAACAAAAAATATTACACCATATTATTTTACTACTAAAACAAGTATATTTTTGCTTCTAACAACAACACATCATCAACATCTAAGATGTTTGACCATGAAAAACTATGTTTTATTTTTAGGGACATGATACAACTGCAATGAGTCTTACATTTACTTGCATGTTACTAGCCTGTAATAAAAAAGAACAGGTAAAAAACTGAATTAATTATTGAGATAAAAGATGACCATTTAATAATGGTACCCAGTGATGGTCCTAAAAAATTTGTATTCAAAACTAATTTTGCTCACCACTCCCCCTCACAAAAAATTTAAGCTTTACAAGTATATCCTCTATTTGCTTTTTTTGTGAATGTAATCTAGTTTTTGCAATCGTATACACAATTTTATTTAATGCCAGAGGCATCTAAAATTTTTGTCAAAAAAGTGTGGAGTGATTGGCATTAATAACTTAGGTTTTCTAAGGAGGAGACCAAATAGGATAATTTTATTTTCCTACGACCACTTGTGAAAATAGCAAATAGCACACTGGTTTCATGCATAGAAAATACGTTATATCACACTAATTACAAGTGTGGAAAATGACTAATTCACACGAGTGGGAATATTGTAGCACGAGGCGTTAGCCGAGTGCGACAAACCCACGAGTGTAAGAAAGTCATTTTCACACGAGTACTGTACACTATTTTTCCTACGACCACAAATTATTCACCAAAAAATAAATAAATTAAAGTTTGTCTGTTCAGAAAAAGACAAAAACAATTGAGACTTTCTTGCAAACACTTAGTGGGTGATATTTTACTTCTCAACATAGCAAGTGATATGTACTCTCTCCCTCACCGACTATATTGTGCACTGTTTTGGACAATATTTTTACATCGAAAATCAACCACCTAGAAGTAATATATAACTTTTTAACATTTTGGGAATTAAAAAGGCTCCTCACTCTAATAAACATTGCGGCTCGGTAAAGTGGGGCCATACGGTAATAGTTTAATACGGTTTTCTGGCTATTATAAGGGTGTCTTTGAAAAATTATCGATACTACATATTTTAGCTCTCCCCTTCCGGACTATGCTTTCAGGGGCTTTCGTACGTGAAAATCTGGATGGTCGAGCTTTCCGCTCCCAGAAATTCCGGTTCAAATGTTTACTTTTGTTCGAAACAAAATAATAATCGATTCAATGCATAAATTGTAGCTGTCAATCCAAAAACTGCTACTGGTATCGTGCATAACCTTCACTGTCACTTCGCTGACGCTTCCAGTAGAGGGCGTGCACCATCCTCGGCCAGTTACGAAAACACGTGCACCCCGCTAACCTAAAAGCATCACTAGGTTTTTAGGAATCTTCACTCACAGCGCTTAGTTCCAGAAAAAAGATGCTATCAATTTACGCGTGAGTTTTTCCCTCGATCCCCAAAGGCACAGAAACGCCTCGTTCACCCTTCAGCTGCCTACCCGGAAGGCTATGTAGCCTCCTACAAAACGTGACCAAACGTCAGTTACCATGCAAAATATGGAAAGCATTTGGCAACGTCGGAAGGGTCTGATTCTATTTATGAATGGATAAAAAGAAAGTGGATTCATAAAGTGTGTATTAGCCTTAGGTTTAATTAGGGATTAAAAAAGATTTAACTAGTTGTTTGAGTACACGAAGAAAGAGAGGAAGGAATTTGATCTATAGGCTTTTTTCCTGGCGCTTCAGGTCGAACGGTCAAGCGGCAAGGCTGCGCTCTATAAAGCACGTGCTCAAAGGTAGAAGGAGATTTTTAATCTGATCTACTTACCTGACAACACTGTGCCAGTCAGTGAAAGTTGTTTTTTGTGGTTATGTCTATTTTTGTTTATGTTTTTATTTTTCGTAAATTTTAATAAATATAAAATAAGATGATTTTCGCTAATTTGGGCCCCACTGTTTGACGTGAATAAAAAGTTTTTTACTGTCACTACAATAAATATGTCACTTGCAAAACCAATAGCAGTTTTTAGAATGACATCATAATATGTGTCACAACCAGTGCTGTAAAGCACTCTGCAAACACTAGTGCTGTAAAGCACTTTGCAACACTAGTGTGATATAACGCATTTTCTATGCATGAAACCAGTGTGCTATTTGCTATTTTCCACAAGTGGTCGTGATGTCATTCTAAAAACTACTATTGGTTTTGCAAGTGACATATTTATCGTAGTGACAGTAAAAAAACTTTTACTTACCTTAAACAGTAGAACCCAAATTAGCGAAAATCATCTTATTAACGTTAAGTTACTACACAGTATAAGCTTTCTTCTAATATTAAAAAGAGTAATAATAAAATTTCCGAAAAATAAAAACATAAACAAAAATAGACATAACCACAAAAAACAACTTTCACTAACTGCTCGCTCAGTGGCAAATGGTGTAGTCCCTTTATGCTCTAGAACCACCCGAAACTGTTCTTGAACTCTCAACTGTCAAAAAATACAACAGACTGCAATTAAAAGGAACACTTTGCGTGTCGTTCTGGGCGGTTCTAGACCCTAAAAGGAATACAGCAACTGTTGTCAGGTAAGTAGATCAAATTAAAAATCTCCCTTCTACCTTTGAGCACGCACCTATAGAGGCAGCCTTGCCGCTTGACCGTTCGACCTAAAGCGCCAGAAAAACTCCTATAGATCAAATTCCTTTCTTTCTGTCTTCGTGTACTCAAACAACTAGTTAAATCTTTTTTTAATCCCTTAATTAAACCTGAGGCTTATACACACTGAATCCACTTTCTTTTATCCATTCATAAATAGAATCAGACCCTTCCGACGTTGCCAAATGCTTTCCATATTTTGCATTTTAGGACTTTAGGTTATGCATTTACACTTTTTATATTTTTTCTCAAAAATTTGAGAAAAAATGTAATTTTACTTAATTTTACATGTGATCTTCAGTTTCATTAACTCGTTTTACCAATTTTACCTCACCCAGCACCCCTTTTACTCTCCGGTCCCGTAAGTTTGTTTACTAATATTTTTAAAAAACGGAATATTTTGGATATGCGCCACTTACGTTTTCTTTAGAAGAGTGTCTAAAATAAGTATCAATAATTTTTAAGAAACCCTTAAAATAGCAGAAAACCGTATTAAACTATTATCGTTATTACCTTACCAAACCATACAATTTTTATTAAGTGAGGGCCTTTTTAAATTCCAAAATGATAAAAGTTATATAATGCTTCTAGGTAGGTGATTTTCGAGGTAAAAATATTGTCAAAACAGTATAATATAGCATTGAGGAAAAGTACATATCACACTAGTGTTACAAAGTAAAAATCACCCTAGTGTTGCAAAGTTCTCAATTGTTTTTTATTTTTTTCTGTAAAGACAAACTTTATTTTTTTTGTGAATAATTTGTGGTCGTAGGAAAAATAGTGTACAGTACTCGTGTGAAATTGACTTTCCTACACACGTGAGTTTGTCGTACTCGGCTAACGCCTCGTGCTACAATATTCCCACTCGTGTGAAATTACTCATTTTCCACACTTGTAATGTAATATACTATTTACAAATTCCTAAATAAAAATTATCAATATCAAAATGTTGCTCTTTAGACCAAAAACATTTCGTATACAATCTGTCCAAGGATTTGGTTTACAAGAGAACAAATGGATAAAAAATCATTTTTCGAGAAAAGTTATACTGGATATTTTTTTCTTGTAAAAAATGTGACTTACGAAAAGTAAATGTTAATCTTTGTATACAGGGTGCTCAAAAACTTTAAAAACCGTGATTTTTTTAACCTATATATTTAAGTTTTAAGCAAAATGTCATTTGAAAAATGTATTTTAATTGCATTTTAAATTACTTTATTTATTTTTAAGCGAGTGACAAAAAGTTCCATGTTACTTGATTTTGGTGTTATCAAAAATTATTTGTTTTAAATTTTTATACTTAAATAGCCTTAAACCTTTTATAATTTGGTTTTGAGACACTTGCTTTCCCCAAATCCATGCACAACACAATTTTCTAGCTGTTAAAAAAATGTAATGAGACGTTTTTGCCAAATTATGAAGTTCAATATTATTTTGTATTATTATATTTATTAATTACAAACTTTATTTTAAACAATTTTTAAATAAAATTTAGCTTAAAAATAAGAAATAGAGATAGTTTAGAATAGCAAGTTCTTCAAATTTAACATTTTCTCTTGGTAGAGCATACTTTTTATACAACCAAAAAATTTTTATAAGAATTATTTTTTTACTCAAATTATTTTTTATCAATTTGTCCTTTTGTAAACCATATCCGTTAAATCGTCTGTATACAGGGTAATCATTTTTAGTTCGGCATTTTGCTTACTTCTTTATTATTGGGAATACGAAGTTGGCTGAATTAGTAAAGTGGTAGTTTTTTTCCGCTGAATAACGTACTGTCAGAAAAAAATAACATGGGTTTTCGATTTATTGCAAAAAATATACTTTTTTTTAGATAGAACACCCTGTATATTATATTACTATTTAAAGATACATCAAAGAACTTAAAAAAATCCATATGTGTTTTATCCCATTTTTAATAATTTCGAAAATATGGCCATCCTCAGGATTTTAATAGTAAACTGGCATTTGTTGAATAAACACCCCGTATATTGCGTCACAATGAAATAAATATTTTGATAAGTTTAGTGTCAAAGATAAAATAGACATCATATCCACTATTTTTTAAATTTGGATGGCAATATTTCCAAAACTATAACAGATAGACGTGTCAAAATGTGGTATTTTCTTAAAGCTCTTTAAAATATCTATTAAATAGTGATGAAAATACAGGGTTTTCCATTTTTGAAATGCCGGTGTACTATTAAATTCCCGAGGATGCCCATATTTCCAAAACTAATTAAAATTGTATATAACACATAATGACTTTTTAATGCTCTTTATTAGATCTTTCGAATGGTTTATATAATATACAGGGTGTTCCATTTTAAAAAAGTATATTTCTTGTAATAAATCGAAAACCTGATGATTATTTTTGTTTTGTTAGCAGCACCGACTTCGTATTTTCAATAATAAAGAAGTTAGCAATAGTGCCGACTTAACAATGTTCACCCTGTATTTTGTGTGTGTCCTAAATCTTACCTCTTTTAGATACAAAAATCCTAGGACCGCACCTGGTACTGCTTCCATCTGGGTAGTAAAAAATAATTACTGTATTTTTGTTTAAGGATGAAATTTATAAGGAAATTATTCAAATATTGGGTACTGATCCAGTTAAGAACCCACATATGCCGATTTACAAAATATGACTTTTTGGAGAGGTTTTGTATACTACTTTTACTACAAAACGCGTTAACAATATTAATTATTTAAATAAATTTTAAACCCAAAAATGTAAGGCGGCCTACTCTACATTCGTATTTGTACGGCGGATATGTCTGGCAAGCATGTCCGGCGGACAAATCCGCATATGTGTAGTCGCGTGCTCGTCTGTCGTTCAAGACGACAATCATCGGCCCAAGCGACATATGTTAATTTCTCAATATTCCCAGCTAAAAAAATTATATAAGAATAGGATTTTGTATTGATATTAATAACAATTAAATAGGTAGGTACTTTGCCTTTGTTTATTTTTAAAACTTAAAAATGCATTTTTATTTTGGTTTAATAAAGTTTTTATAATGTTTATTCCGCATAAAATACCTTTGGAAGGACTGACGTTCTAATTGATAACCTTCCTTTTTAACACGCTTTTATTAACTTGGGTTGTAACTTTCTATCTATCTATCAATCTATCAATCTGGCTGGCTATGTAACGGAATCTTTAAGCCTAATTTTAACCAACTTCCAGCTATTCGATTTCTTTGAAACTTTGCACACGTATTAAGGAAACATGACAATGCAATAATCTGCAAACAGTATCCCGTTATCTTTTTTGGATCGCCAGGAAAAAAATTTCCATTATATTATAAAACAACACCTAGGATGCCATCTGTTGGCAACATTTCAAACTTTGCTATTAAATGAAGAAGAAATTTTTAGTTTTTACACAATTTGGTTAGTTGCACCATTGGTGTTCAATTTTTATGAACAATAAAAATATAGGGTTAGTTGCACCATTGGTGTTCAATTTTATGAACAATAACAGTTAATAAATGCCGTTAACATGCTTTTTTATTAACTTGGGTTGTAACTATCTGGCTATGTAACGGAATCTTTGAGCCTAATTTTAACCAACTTCCAGCTATTCGATTTCTTTGAAACTTTGCACACGTATTAAGGAAACATGACAATGCAATAATCTGCAAACAGTATCCCGTTATCTTTTTTGGATCGCCAGGAAAAAAATTCCATTATATTATAAAAACAACACCTAGGTTGCCATCTGTTGGCAACATTTCAAACTTTGCTATTAAATGAAGAAGAAATTTTTAGTGGGTTGCAATATATTGGCAACGGTCCAAACATTGCCTGGATTGCCATCTGTTGGCAAAATTTCAAACTTTGCTACTTAATGAAGAAGAAATTTTTTAGTGAGTTGCAATCTGTTGGAAAAATTTTAAAATTTGCCACTCTTGTTCATTAAAAATTTTTCGCCATTTTGTCAAGAGTAGCAGAAACTAAAAAATGAAAAATAATTAATAGTTTAAAAAACTAAAAAACACGCTTTTATATGCAACCGAACTAAAAATTAAGAAAATAATTTTTCATTAAAAAAAATATTGTCATTTCATAGTAAAAAGCGTGGGGTGATAAATATATTAAATGTTATAATTATTATATTTGCAAATATCTATGATGGAGAAGTTATGAAAAAATTGTAAAATGCACCCCACGCTTTTTACTATGAAATGACAATATTTTTTTTATTGAAAAAATTATTTTCTAATTTTTAGTTCGGTTGCATATAAAAGCGTGTTTTTTAGTTTTTTTAAACTATTAATTATTATTAGTTAGAATCATCTTCCAGAAATGTCAGATGTCGTAGACATAGATAACCTACATTTAGATCCGCAGTGGCAAGAAGCATTTTTCGGATTTTTACGACCTCGCGCAGTAAACAAATAAATGGGTGGACGAACATGCGCACTCAAAAGCCGTGGCAAAATACAAACACCGGCACCCGTACCCTTCGTCCGCGGTCTGACCATGAAGCTCATTAGCTACCGTATTTCGAACAGAAAACCAGGACTCCGTTAACGTTCTTTCTGATAATGCGGATAATTTGTTTTGGCACCAGGTGCGTTTACCCTCAACTTGCTTGCGCACAAACCGGTTTGTTTGTCCATAAAATGTAACTTTTGTTTCGCGCAGGTTATAACATTGGCAATCCAGCGAGATCAGTGGTCGTAGAATATAACTTGTTGTAAGTTTTAGCTGAATATGTATGCAAGATTAGTATGCAAAATAGCGCAATTAATTCCAATACGTTTTTTACCTGCAAAAACCTTTATTGCTATAGGTAAAGGCGGTGCTAAGCAATATGATATGTGTTCGGGCTGGATCTATCTGCCGGGAAAATCCGCCGTTCAAATACCTATGCGAGTAGACCCCTTAAGACATAAAAAGTGTAGAGAGTCGATGTAATTAAAAACCTCGTATATGAATTTTTTAATTTTATATTTTTAAGGGTTTAAACCATTTTTTATATTTATTTTTTAGGTGTATTAAGGAAAGCCTAAGACTATATCCCTCAGTTCCAGTTATTGGAAGAAAATTAACCACTGATGTTGCAACACAATTTGGGGTAATACCAAAAGGAACAACTTGTTATTTGCACATTTACGATCTTCACAGAAATCCAAAACACTGGACGAACCCGGATAAGTTTGATCCATCAAGGCATTTACCTGAAAATTCTCGTGGAAGACATTCATTTGCTTATATACCATTCAGTGCTGGTCCAAGAAATTGTATAGGTATGACCTACAAATTAGTGTTGGAACCTTTCAAATGATCTTCTGAATGATATTCGAACATCGACATATTCGAAATGTTTCGAATATTTCTTCCGAATATTCGTATTTCGTCGTGAAATATTTCATGAAAGATCAGTCATGAATTCATATTCGTTAACACCGAACACAAATACGAAAAATACCGAATGAATGATGAATTATATTAATATCTAGGCGTTTAATATAGACAACCCGTAAAACATACCCCAAACCATTAGTAATCAAACGAACAAAGAATATCAGCTGTAATATTTATGGTTAAATAGCGCCAAAACTCAAAAACACTCGGAATAAGACGTGAAATAATTGGTTACCGCAAATAGCAACAATCTTTCAATCGGCATTTCGACAGAATAAAAGCTTATCGTCAATAAAATATAAAATGTTTCAAAAGATCTTTAGCAATGAAATATGAAATGTTTTGAAAGATGTTTCGAAAGATTCTTCTCAATGAAATATAAAATGTTTCCAAAGATCTTTCGAATATTAAAATCTTCCGAATACGAATATTCGAATATCGAAATCTTTCGAGTATGCACACCACTACTACAAATTACCAAACGCAAACGGATGCGCAGAGTAACTACTAGTAGTAGTAGAGCAAAAAGAAAAATTTAGTTCTATATGGTATACTTTTTAGACAGGCACTTAAACAAAAGATTTTGATGAATCCAATTTGTATTAGAAAATGGTTCTAAAAATTAAGTCGGCGTAAAAGCTTTTAGAAATGTCACATGTTGGTTTAAAAATTTGAATTTTTAGTCATTTTTGATAAAACCGGAAATAACTAAAAAAATAAACATGTGTAAAAATAGTATTTCTTCATGTCGTTTATAGTAGGGGAGCCCACGATGCTAAATGGGAATTTACTTGAGCGTCATAAAAACTTGTTGCAAAGCTTAGATGATAAGAAGTGGCTATAGACTTTTAAATATGTTAAAAAATACTAATATTATTTCGGCTTATGGAAATCGTTTTGGTCGTGTCAAATTATATATTTTTCGGTATTTCTGTTTTTTTTTAATAAAAAAATAGCCACGCTCGAAAATGTTTAACTGAAGTTTTTCTTTCTAGCCTTCTGTTTCCTTTACGTCACTCTCAAGTTGTCAGATTAGTAGAAAATACACTGTTTAGCATGTAATTAACTTACCCTATCCTAATCTGACGCGCTTGATAATTTCTGATGGATATATTTTTGTTTTTAATGATCGGCCCTGTATACAGGGGTCATATTTGGTGGAGATACTTAACTGGGTACAAGGTATTATCGGGTATATTAATCTGCCGCCCTGTAGTAAATCTCGAAATCCCCTCTTGAGCTCCACTACCATTATCTATTCGCTATGAGCGTGCCAGCAACGCCACACAAAATAGGAACTACGATGGGCTGTCAAAGTATGTTTTAATGTGTCAATAGCAAAAAACAGACATCTAATTAAATATTATAAATAATAGTAAATACAAATACAATAAATATCGTTGCTCTTGATATAACCAAACCTTTTGACCAGGTCTGGCATGCCGCACTTCTTAATAAACTTCCCTCCTATGGTCTTTCAACTAAACTCTGTACTTGGCTCTCTAGTTATCTATCTGATGGACGTATATCAGTTATTGTGGACGGCCATTCTTCAAGCTTTCACCAAGTAAATGCTGGAGTCCCTCAGGGCTCAGTTCTGGCACCAACATTGTTTCTTCTTCACATCAACGACCTTCTCTCGTCCACAACTAATTCCATTCATAGTTTCATAGTTTCGCCCTTCACTCCGGTTTTCAGGTTCTTAAACCCATTACTAAACCTGACTTGGAAAACAAACGCAGAGCGATGCAGATATCTCTTTCGCAGGATCTTAATTTAATATTGAATTGGGGCGCTAAAAATCTCGTCCATTTTAATGCATCCATAACACAATCATGTTCCTTGTCACGAAAAGAGTCGTCAAATACTCATCCTCTACTTATGAGCGGCCAAGTTTTACAGAGCAAAGATACCTTTAATCTTGTGGGCGTCACATTTGAAAGTAACCTTAACTGGCATAAACACATTGTATCTATAGCCACGGGAGCTTCAAAAAACCTTGAATTTCTCTTTCGGGCCAAAAGTATTTTTCCCCTTCTAATTTATACACTTTATATGTGTCCCAAATCCGACCTCCTCTGGAATATTGTTCCCATATCTGGGGCATGGCGGCCCCCACAACCCTAAGAATTCTTGATTCTATTCAAAGAAGAGCTATTCGTCTCATTAATGATCCTGCACTTACAGAAAGGCTTCCCTCTCTTGCACATCGTCGGACTGTGGGGGTTTATAGATTTTTATAGGTACTTTCATGGCTTCTTCTCTGAAGAATTGTCCAGTATAGTTCCTTCACTTACGGTTCCTAACAGAGAAACTCGTGGTTCCGCACCTATGCATCCCTATACGGTCCAACTGGACAGGCCCCGAACTTCCCACTTTGTTCGTTCTTTTATCCCTAGAGTTTTTAGAATGTGGGACCTGCTGCCTGCGGAGGTCTTTCCTTCCCCCAAATCTTCAAGTATTTAAGTCCCGTGTCAACAAACTCCCTCTTACCTCGCTTAAGGCACCCACGGTACGTTAGTATTTAGGCTTTTAGCCTTTGTGGTTTGCCCAAAGATTTAAAAAAATATTATTATATAATTAGTGGTCCCTTTGTTATCTTTTTCAGACATAAAGTGGAAGATTAAGTTTTCAACAAGTATACCAACTTGCGAATTTAAATGTTTTCCTGCAAAATAAAGTTATGTCAAATAATATGTACCCAATTAGTAGCCACTTGGCAAAAAAAAGGTAGGGATGAAGTTTCGGTGTTGCAAATTTAAATCAATAAACTTTTTTTTTTTGTGTAATTGTTGTTATAAATGATCATGATCTTTAGCCCAATGCAACAAACAGTTTAAAGTTTTTATGCATATTTATTAATAAAAGTATTAAAATTTCGGAAAAAAAATAAAAAAAGAAAAGTTAAAAAAAAACAAGTTTTTTGAAAAATTTCGATTTTTTTTTAAAGCACCATTTTTAAAATTTTCTTTTAATTTTTCTTCCCATATATTTAAACACCTTTAAAAAAAATACATAAAAAAATTTAAAACATTTGTTTAAATTTTGGTAAAGATTATAATCATTAAAAGGAAAAATTGTTATCCTTTAATTCTTTCTCGAAAATTCGATCGAATAAAACACAAAAAAAACCGCTCTATGGATTGAATCAAAACTTTGTGGAGTTTTAATAGAATTATTAAACTATAAAAAGCACACTTCACATTACTGTTTTCTCCATATTTTTAATCTAGCACCTGATTATCCCAAGAGCCAAAAAGCATTTTTTCTTGATTTTTCAAATTAACGTAAAAAATAAAAAACGATTTTTTAACCATAGCCGATTTTTGTAAAGTGTTTATTTAGGATTTTAAAACCTCACTAATTTTCTTGCGCAATCAGCGGTTGCTAAAATATTGATGGTTAAAGACAAAAAGGTTCTTTTTCGTTCAAAGTTCAATATCTCAGCAAGAAGTAGTCGTATCGAACTTTAAAAAAAAAAGAAAATTAAAGCTAAATGAACAAGTTATCTGATCCATGTAGTGGTAGGTGTTACTGGTTAAGTTGAATTTTTTTCCAAGTTTTTAGACGAAAAATTTCAAAAAAAAATCTCGGTATTCATTAGGATTGCGCAGTAGACGTTACTTGAAAAAAAATCACTTTAGAATCCTAAAACTAGAAACTTTAAGCTTCTATTTTTTTTTTTTTTAATTTAAGTAAGATAATTTTAAGGCGAAATACAGCCACTTGAAAAACGTCAAATGATCTGCAGTTTTTGTATCCTTTATTTTTTTCGTTAGAGTATTATGATTAAGAACAAATAGTAGCCAACATGAAACAAGAAACTGGATAATCGAGCTCGTAGCTCCCAGAAATTCCAAAAAGAAAACAAACAATTCAACAATCGATGCAATGCATAAATTGTCGGCTGTCAAACCAAAATCTGCTACTGGAGTTACGTATAACTTTCACTTTCACTACTGACAGTTCCCGTGGTACGCCCATCTATTTCCCGCCATTTGAGATATACCTCGTGTTCATCACCATCAACCTATAGGAATCTTCGCTCACAGCGCTTCGATCCAGAAGAAAGATGCCGTCAATTTAGCGTGAATCTTTCCTTGATCCCCGAAGGTAAAAACGTTCGTACGGCACCTCTAGCCGCCACTCCGGAAAGAACTTTGTAGTCCTCTACGCACGTCCGCACTGTCCGGAGGTCAAACAACAGTTGAAAACCACCCTTCGATGTACCTACCGATCAAGGAGTGAACGCAATCAAGCACCAACGCCAACCTGGATACCGTTGGCTTGTTTGCTCGCGCCAGCGCCATACACACCAATTCAAACATCTCCGAAGTTAAATTTTCTTGCCAACCGTTTTCGTCGAAGTGGTTTAAACCGTATTCGAAAATGACGATAAAAACACGAGAATCAAATCAAAATCAAATATAGGTTTTCAAATCCTTGCGTAACAACGCAATAAGCTTTTAGGGTATAATCATGATGTTAATTTTTTTAGGGTTAATATGTACTTTAGTTTACACCGAATATAAAAATTTTTCACTTGCAATTTACATCCAAGTTAAGAGTTTACAAAAAATGACGTTCGATGCATACGCCTGCAAGATAGCTATATTATTTTTAAACCATTGTCCGCAATGTATTCAAACACGGTTAAGTACGTGACGTCACCGTTTAGCAAGAAAATGTCATGTTTCTAAATGGTTTAAACCGTATTAACAACAAATAATGGCTTAAATCTGTCCACATGTGCCTTGGCTTGCGTTGGAATCTGGGTCTGTACGCAGCTAAAATATTCCAATTTTTTCCAGCAACCAACGCCAACGTCACGTGTGCTTGCATTTAATAATAATAATAATAATAATAATAATAATAAATGGTTTTTTATTCCAACAAAAAAAAACAATTTTATACAATTTACAATAAAATACATGTCTTTGGAATAAAGGGCTACATCAGCTTGCTCCATATAGAAGCAGCTGCTAGAGCCCCGATTTGGTTGCTCGGCGTTGGATTTTCGGTCTGTATGGGGCTTTAAAGTCGTGACTTGTCCAATATGGCTTCTAGAGACATTCTACCTAAGAGTATTTTTTAACTTGTATTCTTTTTACAGGACAACGTTTTGCAATGCTGGAACTGAAGGCAGCAATCTGTGGTTTAATACGAAAATTTGTTTTGGAACCAATTGATACACCTGAAACTGTGGTTTTGACTCAAGATTTGGTTTTAAGGCCAAGTGATGGAGTAAAAGTTAAGTTTTTGTTAAGAAATAATTATTAGAAATTATTTATTTTTAATGACCTATAAAAGGGTTCTTTATTTATGGCTTTAAACTGGCTGAACAAATGCAGCTACTGATACTTATATAGGCTGTTTAACTATATATTAATTTGCAAATTTGCTCGTATTCGTCAAAATTTTTATATTGTATGTATGTAGGGGATATTTTATTTTTGTTTTTTTTAAATCTTTTTAACACTCCACGAAGGCTTTATGCCTAAGTACCAGAGTACCGTGGGTGTCGGGTTATTAGATGTTTAACCTCTTTTCCATGCTGTTCCGTTAACGTTATCCCAGCACTGAAACATGCAATTTTTGCATTTCCCAGCACCTTTTAGACAACGCGGTAGTGTCACCACGGACGTTATTTTTTTAAATAACTACTACCTGGGGTAGGCAGAATACTACACAGTGGTTTGCCAAGCCATCTATGAGGTGCCGAGCGATTAAAATGCCAATGTCCGGTTCCGAGATTCGAACTCGGATCGCTGCGGTGAGAAGCTGGTACGTTACCGCTGCACTATGCTCGCCACAAATAATCCCGAGCTTTTTTTTAATCCCGAGATTTCGGGATTGGGCACAGACTAATCTCGGGATCCCGGGATAATCCCGGGATTTGAGAGTAGAGAACAAAAAATGCGAAAATATTTAAAAATAAACTTTTATTTTTTAAACTTTCTTTAGAAATGTAAAAAAATCTAAACAAAAAGAAGTGTTCTTTTTCAAATAATTACATGCAACGATACGCATTTAGTTTTTCTGTCAGTTTATCGAGCTTTTAATGCCAGCCAAAATAAAAAGTCAAACATTTTTATTTCCCAGCTATTCCTAGTTAGTTTTACGCGGTCCTACTTGAAAAAATAAGTAATGTTAAAGCATAGAGTAAGGAAATTATAAGAGTTATCATGGAATAGCCGATTTAAGGAAAGGTCATGCGAAAACTCCCAATATAATTTTATTCGTTTCTCGTTGAAATACCGCCAGTTAGTCATTTCAGTAAGCTTACGTGTCTCCCCACCGCTAATGTTACACGAGGCGAGGCTTCGACTGACGCATTTAAAGTGTAAACTGGAAAAATGACAAGCTTGCCGCCAAGCCTGCCGCAAAAGCGGTACGAAAATTTTAGCATGCCATGGTTTCTCTTATCCGTATGTATGTTACTTTATGGTAAAAGCAATATTTTGCACTCCGCATCACGCAAGTTATTAGAATTTTGCATTGAAATATGTTTATTAAAAGTATATTTTAGATATTTTCCTTTTTATTATTTAAAGGGTTTAATATTGCCTTTTGTTTGTTGTATTGCGAATTGTAGCAAATTACAAATGTTTTAATAAGAGGTTATGTGAGGGTATGTCGATGTTGCAAAAATACAGTTTTGTTGTTATCAAGACGACTGTTGAAACGTTTTTATCAAAAGAAAGTATTTATCAAGTTGATTTACATACAATATAAAAATTTTGACAAATACGAGCAAATTTGCGTCAAATACAACGCACAACGTAAATATTTATTGATCTGAACGCGGATTTGGACATCTGGTTGTAAAATTTAATTAACACAAATCGGTTATTTTCTTTTTTTGTTAGCGCAATGCTACAACCAAATAGCGAAGATGTAATAAAAAGTTATTGCTTTCTGCAAAAACCGCATCTTGAAACTATGTTCCAAAGTGATCAAAATAGGTCAAAATATAGTCAGAAACCTGTATTATACTAGTTTTATATAAACAAAATATTTAAGGCTTTAAATCAAATTTTAAATGAGGGCAATTTTTTTTTATTATTATTGTAACGTATTTTTTATAAATTATTTTTATAAACCAAATAAAAAAATTGTGCATCGTATATTTTTTGTATGTTTTGTTTTACAATACTTTTGTTTTAAATAATGTTAAAATAAACTTTAAATTTACTTACCTAGTTTTTTTTATTTTCTTTAATTTGCTTATTTCGGTTTAAGCAGACGTAAAGAAAGCCACATTAAACGTTGGCGAAACATTCTCAATCTAAACCTATAGTATCAAAAACCGAAAAAATGCATTGTATACAGTATTCGTAAAAACTTACAATACAACATATTTTATACAGGGTGTTTTAAATAAAATACTAAATATAAAGCGATTTCTTGTATAAAATAAAGGTTGGTTTGTTTTATAAACGTGGAAATAAAAGTCAATAATTGGAGAGCTATTGCTGTACTTAAATGGCGAATAAAATAGAGTTTTCATTTTTATCTTAAAAAGCCAGGGCAGTAAAATAGCGAAATTCTACGAAAAAATTGCCAATTCAAAAATCCATTAAATATTTTTACAAGTTTTTATAAATAATAATATGTATTCTAGCGCTATTCGTTTCTGTGATAAAAAATATACACGACCCCATATTTATAAAATAAACTATTTTTTATTTTAGACAAGGAAAATCTATATGTTTTCGCATTTGTTTAGAAACACCTTGTATACATTTTATAAAACAGTTTGATTTAAAATTAATTTTACTGATATTACAGTACGTAAGTTTTTGGCTTGTCCTAGTCATTCTAATTGCGGTTTTAGACCGCTTTTCCTGTTAAAACTATGTTGAAATTAATCAGTTAAATTTTGGTGTGTCAGCTGCGCTCACTTCACCCCACATTAAAACCTAATTAAAATAAAGCCAAAGGTTATACTATACTCGGACAAAAACGATTTATGGTTTTGCCTGCAGCATTCCAAAATTAATTTTCTATACATGGTGTTTCCCAACTACAGTACAAAACTTTTAGGGGTGATTCCATATAGTGCCTGAGCCAGTAATAAAATGGATTTTATGATAAAAACACTTTTAAAACCTTTTTAGGGAGGTTTCTTTTGATGAGTCTACGAAAATTTACACCAGCCATATATAAAAGCTACGCTGTCAATGTCAAATATTTCGGGTGCCTAAATGGTAAGGTTACATTAACAAAACCATAAGAACCGTTCACAAAACATTTTTTAATTATTATTAAGTTGCAACCTCTTATATTTTAAATAAAAAAAAATCCTTTAGGATTACATCTTTCAACAAGTAACACCTTAAAAACAATGCAAAACAAAAACACAAATTCTAGACCCAGTCTTTTCCGGTACCATGCCCTTCCTTGCGCCCCAGACCTCAAACCGCCTAAAGCCAAGGGTTTTTCCAGAATCTATGTATGTATACCGGGTGTTGCTCCGTCGAGCGGGACATAGGGAATTCCATGTAAATTTTGAAGTAGTCAAATATTGGCTCCCTTAATTATTTTAGAAACAAATGCTATTAGGATTTATTAAAGAGCACAATAAGTTCCACACAAAATGAAAATTTGAGCATTTTTCAACCAACCAGTAAAGAGTAAACTGCTTAAATACTTCTGCAACGTAGTATCTCATTATGCACCCTGTACTCTAGAAATCAATAATGAAAACACCATATCGATTTATCAGTGACAATTTAGATCATTAATTTATAATGTCATTGCCAAAACTGAACAATTTTATACGGGAATTTCAAAAGAATCCTCGCATTTCATTTTAGTTTACAGCTAATTCCAACACATGCACTCACAGTTACGCAAGACAATAAAACAAATTTGTCTACATTTAGAAATACGATAACTATTTCCCTGATATAACCATTTTATAGTAGTGATTTTTTCTTGATTCGAGTAGTTTATTATTTAAAAATGATGTGACATTGATCTGACCAGATCTGACAACTTGAGTGTAAGAGGTTAAATATTTTTTCTGGTATTTTATTATAAACTTCTAATAATACAGGGCGCGTAAGAAGATAGGAGATTCGTAACTTATTTTCGCATTTATCTCTTAGCGGGCGGACTGAGAAGAGCTGACATTTGTACACTGGGTAGAACTTTTCGTGCTTTTTAAAAAATCCTAATAACATTTTTTTCTAAAATAATTAGGGGAGCCAATATTGGACCACTTCAAAATTTACATGGGATTCCCTATGTCCCGCTCGACGGAGCAACACCCGTTATAAATAAACCTTGAGTGGGACAGCAAATAAAATTTGGGTAAATGACCTTAAGGGATTTTACGGGTTGAAAGATTAGGTATCCACGAATTTTGCGTTTTTAAAATTTCCAGGTAAAAGTGTTTGGTTAACAAAATAGTTTTATATAAAAAATCGTTGGATGAATCGCTTTTTTTATTAAAAAAAATATATTAGTACGAATTTTGTATACACTTGGATGCTAAAACTCCCTTTTGAATAAAAATGTAGGTATGTAGAATGTTGCCAATATTACATAGTTGTTTTATAAACCCTGGAAACAGTCCTTTTTGCCCCGTTTTATAAAGCGTATATTAGTCGCAGGCATGATAATAATATCCAAGAACCAAAAGGATTTAATTAGGTCAAAAATACTTGCCAACACTGTGCAAGATCAGTTATGTTTAGATTTTGTTGTTATGTGTCATAGAGTTGTCATAATTATTTAATTTTTTTTGTTTTTGACAGAGAAGTATTATATTATAGCATTTTTTAAGGATATTTTTCCAGCTAATTAAGTTAGTTCTACCGATACCACAAGAGTCAAATGAGTGCTGTAGGTAATTTGACTACGTTGGTATTTATATTTGGCAACGCTGCGTAAAAACAATACAAATTATACGAAAAAATCTACTGCACAAGCATCTTTAAAAAAATTATCGGTATTAAATTGTTATGTTCATTTACTAATTAAATCTCCAAACCACCCTTATTATATCACCAAAAAAATATTGAATTGAAAGGGCAAAACAGTCACTGAAAAAAATTATAACAAATTTGTAAAACAAGGTCAAGTTGCACAATAATTTAAGAATAAACATGGAAAGTTTTTTGTCACCTAACCTTTCAACTAACGAAAATATTGATACATCGGATTGTGGTCGTTGAATTGTTCACTTACAAACACTCGGAAAAAACATGTTTTCCAATTATTGCGGATATTTATTATCATTTATTGGTTCTTGTAACCGAAAAACTTATTGGACTGGCATCAATTTAATGTCCCAATATACTGTTTTCGATAAACTTTTTCGGGCGCATCATAACCTTTCGGCGGCGTTGCCACATGTCAGTCACATAGCATATTCTTCCTAATTATTTATTATTTACTCCTATTGCAAGCTCTGAAGGTCGAATTTTAATTAGCCAAAATGTTCAGAATTGTTATTTCTTTCGTTGATACAACTTTCATGAAATCTGAACATCAGTTTTTGTGAAATAAAATAAAATCTACTATTTCCCATAAGGATTAATGTTAAAAGCATTAGGTTTATAATAGTTAAGGCTTTTTTAAGTTCTCCGTAGACCTTTGAAAATTTAACTGGTTAATTGTCTAATTATAAAGTACTAGTATGCTAAGTTTCATAATTTTTTAAACATTAATTCTAACACCGGTAATACTACCTTAAATAAATAAAATTGGTAACAATAGGATATACTTTCTATTAACCTGTTAATTTATAAATCTATGATAAAGTGAAATAGCTTAATCACCAAAAAATTGCTAAAAGATATTAAGAATTGACCATTTAACAATATTTTCACAAAACTTTCTTGAAAAAATGATAATCCTATGGATACTTGATCTGTCACAAAACCGTATTTTACATTGCAATTCTTACATTGGAACTTAAAGGTTTTACAATTGCCACCAAAGTTATAGTTCAGTTGAACTTAACTGGTATTTAAAACTTCCCATTAAGAATATATTGCTTTAAAGTAAATGCCAAACATGACAGCAATATATTTTAAATTGACAGGTTCAGGTCCCACTAGAGTTTAACTAAACCATAACTTAAGTCGCCAGTGTAAAACTGAGCATAAGACTAGGAAAAGCTAACGCCATAGCGGTATTTCTGTCAAAGATAATAAATATGTCAAAGCAACGTTCACAAAAACCAAAACTAGAATCTGTTTCAACTGCTGAGGAATTTAATCTAACAACGCCCCAAAGTGAGGGTGTTGAGCCGGATTCACTTCCTTTCTTGGAATGGTCTGACCAGGAGATAAATTTGGAGAAATGGGATAATAGCCCCTTAACAAAAGTGAGTAATTTAAAAAGTATATAGGCCACAATTTTTAGCAATATTGATTTTTTTAGAAGCATCTTTAACAATGTTAATGTATTCATAATATTAATATAATTGGCCGTTAAAGTCTGAACTTTTGTTTAATCATAGTAAAATATAGCCTATAACACTTCTTAATAGTGTAGCTTTCTGATTGTAAAAATTTTTATGATAGGTTCAGTACTTCCAAAGATTAGCAGGCTACAAACAAAAACTCACGAACAAAAGATACAAATTTTACCTCTTTATATATTAGTATAGATTGAAAAAATATGAATATTTACACAATTGCCTATTAAAATATTAATTTGTTTTTAATTTACTTTAACAAAATACATTACAAAGGCATTCTAACCTGTAAAAATAGTTCTTAATTAAATAATTAATTTTTAAACGAACATAAACCTAAGACAGATGGAACAAATCTGTTTGCACATTCTCTGTTTTGTTTTTTAAATTAAACTAAGGGGTAAAAGTAAGTTATGGCAAACTTAATTAATTTGTAAAGGCACTTATACCTTTCCTGTTATTAAAAATAAAAAATAAGATGTAAATTGCAAAGGGATTTTACGTAGAATTCAGTGACTTACTTATATTTTTTCCATTGACTTGTATTGTAAAGTTATAACACAAAATTGTTTTTTAGGCTCGTGCTGCAAGTCATACTTTTGGGAAATGGGTAACATTTTGTGCTCGTCCCATAATTTACTATTACTTTATAATTAAAAACTTTTAATTATGCAGCTTATAATCAATTTTAACGTTTCATAAGTTACCCTTTAATCACAAATTATCAGAATACCCAGATGCGAAACTAAGCGTGTTCGTTGAAATCTCTCACCACTATCGTCCCTCCCACTGCGTGGTGGATATACACCCACGATTTAGTACGTGACCTAATACTCATCTAGGTGTCAGTTAGTCCCATACTTTTGTTGGTATAGAACGTGAGCATAAGTTAGTTAATTGTGTTTAGTTGTTTGTGAACTTTTATGTTTTTTATTATTAAAGTGTTAGTAGAGTGTCTTGTTAAATTTTTTTACCGTTTAATATGGGATATAAATGTGTATATTTATTCTGTTCCTCCATCACCGGGAGCGGATCTCTTTTAGATTCCCAAAGGACCACTATTATTTTAAGACTATTTAACATAAATACAAAGCTTTTACAAATTACTTAGATATGTTACTAAACTTATTGATATTAATCAGTATGTGCCTAAACAGAGGAAAATATTTTTTTATATATAGTCGCACTGCCATTTAAAAGGCTATATTTCAAATTTAAAAAATGAGGTGTCTTTTCAGTATTTAAAAAAATTACATACTTCCAAATAAAAAAAACAAATCAATTAGGTTTGGGTATTACTAAGGCAACATCTGCATTGCATAAAAGAATTCGTCTGTGTTTCTTTAGAAACTTGTGTTACTCGGCTTTCAATTATTCTGTTAATCTCTAGTTACACAAAACTTTTTAATACACAATTAAGCTAAAAAATGGAATACCATTAATTAATTTAATAAGCAGTTTTTAGGCAAGGATTTTTTTAATGGCTTTTTGTTAAACATTCTAAACCCCTATTAGTTTAATCGTTTTTAAAAATGTTTTGTTCAACCAGGTATAGACATTTTATTACAGGTTGATCCAAACGTGACATCTACTAACAATATTTTACCGTTCAAAGAATGGGTAAAATTTTTAGTTTGTAAATTCCCAATTAGTGTATTATTCTTTTGTTCCGTTTTCCACACACAAAAAAAGCTGCATAATTAGTTACTATAAAAGTATATCTCTCCTTAGCGCCTTGGCGCGGCTTAACCTTTACAAATTTAAAATATTACGATCCATACATTGGTGCAGATGTTCCATTTATTCTTTCTCAAGGTCATAGAACAAGTAAGCGTTATTTGCCGCATTTTCGCATCTGTATATTCTGATAATTTGTGCTTTAATACTATCCAAGACGACCCTAAAACTTTTGCAAACTTAAGTTGAATCTTAAACCGCGAAATAACCTCAAGCAATTTCTGGTTAGTATTAGAAGTATTTGTTAAACTATTTCAGTGGTTTAAAGTCTTTGTCTTTAGCTAGGTAACTAATTAAGATAAATTCTTAAAGTTTATTAAATATCTTGTCATACTCAATATTTAAAAATCTACACTGAGAAAAATGATTAACTATTAAATAGAATAACTTTTTGTTGGAATAAAAAATTATTTGCAACAACCAAATATGCAAAAATTAAATTTTAATACATTTTTGACAGTGACTTACTTCAGCCATTATACATCCAATTTACTTATTTCGTACATTTCTAGATACAATCATACTACTCTATATTATTTCAATAGTCCCTGGGCCAGTAATAACATTAACCACTTCATGGTAAGAACACTTTAAAAAACTGTTTAAGGAAGTTTATTTTGACCAGTCTACCACGAATCTTCATATATGGCTATACAGTGTGTCCCAAATTGGTGATGGATGTATTGGGATCTCGGAAACCATAGGAGATAGAGAAACGGTTAAATGGGGAAAGTTTTAGGCAATTTTATGAGTAACATCATGCCGCTTACATAGTGAGTCTGGCTGTTCAGGTTTTGAGATATTTTCAAAAAACTGAAATGTTGCATTTTGAAAATAGGCTGTAACTTTTTTATTTATCAAAATTTTTGAAATCTGTGATAACATTTTCAAAGCAACTTTTATGTAGAATACACCTGTGTGGTCAATTTTTTTTCGCCGCGTTTCAGTTTTCTGGAGCCATCATCAGCTTTCTTTTTTCTTATGGCGGCCATATTGGATTTTTACATCATCGTTTAAAGCAAAAATTACAAATTCAGTGATGTATCACACTTTGCTAAAAAAATATAATTTAAGCGATGAAAAGAGAAAGAAAGAAATCTTGATAAAACAGGCAACGTTGCATAAAAAAACACTCGAAAAAACAACACGGAATAGAACTTAAACGCATAGAGGTTAAAATTAAATCGAATAAAACATATTGGTAAACCTATTTTGTTTTCGTACCATAGATCTCCATCAGCAATTATCGAAACCATAAAATACAATAAACCCTTGAAAGTCAACAGCTAATTCCCTAATTAATATTTTGAAAGACAAATGCCATCACAGATACATCAAATTTTTAACAAAATAGAAATTAATAAGCGACAATTCGTTTTTAAAAATTATTAAGTGATACATATTATCCTAAAATATCTAGTGGCCTAGGTATAACAATTGCCAGTTTCCACGAAACATACCTAACAATATTCTGGCTTCATGTCAAACTAAGTTTTAAAGTTTACCTGTCGCGATGGCTGCACATTATTCTAATGAAGAAAAACTTGATATGCGTCAATGTTATTTTGCGAGCCAGAGAAACGCAAACAATGCTTTGGATAGATATTTTGAAGATTATCCCGAAAGGCACCAACCTAATTTGCAATATTTCCCAAAGCTTGTAAGAAATTTATTAAATTTTGGAAGTTTCGAAAAACCCCGACCAAAGAATTATGTAAAGGAAAATGAGGAACGTGATAATAATATTCGCCAATATTTTAATGAGAACCCAACAAATTCAACAAGGACAGCCGACAGAGAAATACATATTCCAAAATCTACAGTTCATAGGGTTTTAAAAAAGAACAAATATCACCCATACAAACCCACAATAGTTCAAGGCTTACAAGAAGGTGATTATCCTAGGAGAGTGACATTTTCGAACTGGTACGTAAACAAATGCCGTGAAAATCCCAATTTTTATACCAATGTTATATGGACCGACGAGACAAGATTTAATAACTGTGGCGTATTTAATCGGCATAATAACCATCATTGGACGACAGAAAATCCAGAGTTACGAAACCAGCGAAGGCTTCAAATAAGATTCGGATTTAATGTATGGTGTGGCATTTTTGGTAAGAAAATATTTTCTTGAAATCTTTTCTCAACGTCTTACATAAATCAAGATAGTGATTTTTAAAATCCTACCAATACCTACTTGATAACCAGATAGTTATTGATTAACAATTAATTAATTAATTAATTGATAATAATTATTGTCAAAGGTATACCTACTTAAGTAAATTCGTCTTTTAGGAAATCGACTTATCGGCCCATTCATATTTGATGAGACCCTCACTGGTGCAAGGTACCTTCAGATGCTTCAGAACCAAATAATTCCGGCTATTAGGGCAATTATTCCAGCAGAACAATTAAACAGGGTTTGGTTTCAGCAAGATGGCTGTCCGGCCCACAATTCCAGGGAAGTGCAATTATTTTTAAATACTGTATTTGGCGAAAGAATTATTTCTAATACTGGCCCTGTACATTGGCCTGCCCGGTCTCCAGACATTACCCCTTTAGATTTTTATCTATGGGGGTATGCTAAAAACGAGGTTTACGAATTTGATCCTCCCGAAAGTAGAGAAGTACTTGAACAGAGAACGAGGGATGTATTAGGCACGATCAATCGTAATACGTTAAATCGCGTATCAAGAACGGTTTTTACAAAATGTCAAAAGTGTATTAATAAAAACGGCCAGCATTTTTAACATTAATGTGTTAAATATTTAATTTTTAAGTTTAAAGTTTCTTTGCGTTGTGTATCATTGTTTTTGACGTTCATTAATAAAAACCTATTATAAAAAGATTCTCTTGATTTACCAATATGTTTTATTCGATTTAATTTTAACCTCTATGCGTTTAAGTTCTATTCCGTGTTGTTTTTTCGAGTGTTTTTTTATGCAACGTTGCCTGTTTTATCAAGATTTCTTTCTTTCTCTTTTCATCGCTTAAATTATATTTTTTTAGCAAAGTGTGATACATCACTGAATTTGTAATTTTTTGCTTTAAACGATGATGTAAAAATCCAATATGGCCGCCATAAGAAAAAGAAAGCTGATGATGGCTCCAGAAAACTGAAACGCGGCGAAAAAAAATTGACCACACAGGTGTATTCTACATAAAAAGTTGCTTTGAAAATGTTTTCACAGATTTCAAAAATTTTGATAAATAAAAAAGTTACAGCCTATTTTCAAAAATGCAACATTTCAGTTTTTTGAAAATATCTCAAAAACCTGAACAGCCAGACTCACTATGTAAGCGGCATGATGTTACTCATAAAATTGCCTAAAACTTTCCCCATTTAACCGTTTCTCTATCTCCTATGGTTTCCGAGATCCCAATACATCCATCACCAATTTGGGACACACTGTATATGGACTGGCCGAACGCGTTACTTTTTTGTCGGACAAGTTTACCAGAATGTTCTACATGCAATTTTTAAATATTTTGCCAAAATGTTTAGGGTAACAGTCATGAAACCGTAAGGCTCATAGATAACCTACATTTAGATCCGCAGTGGCAAGAAGCATTTTTCGGATTTTTACGCCTGGCGCAGTAAACAAATGAATGGGTGGACGAACATGCGCACTTAAAAGCCGTAGCAAAATACAAACACCGGCACCCCGTACCCTCCGTCCGCGGTCTGGCCGTAACGCTCATTAGCTTCCGTACTTCGAACGGAAAACCAGGACGCCGTCAACAAATGCTTTTCGATAATGCGGATAAATTGTTTGACGCCGGGTGCGTTTACCCTCAACTGGCTTGCGCACAAACCGGTTTTTTCGCCCATGAAATGTAACTTTTGTTTCGCGCAGGTTATAACATTAGCGATCCATCGAGATCAGTGGTAAGGCTCAAATACATGTTTCGGGACTACCACATGCAATTTTTAAACATTGTGCCAAAAATTCTAAGGACTGTAGGCACGAAACCCGCCTAGTCCGATATTCGAAGATGTGTTTCCCAGCAAAACTATTTGCCGGCAATATACATTTTCATATTGACATTGATGGTAAAGTATTAGCAATATTATGCCAACATCTAATACGCATTAAAAAGTCAACACTCAATTGCCAATAAATTTTACATGCAGGCGAAGCATACAAAAATGGCGGCATACCAATCCTGAGTAAATAAAGCATGCCTTTTGTTGCAGGCAAATAAATATTGGATTTTTAAGGCAAACCTTCAACGCATATTCATACTTTTCAAACCATATTAACATTGGTATTTAACTAACATTAAAGCAATTTTTTGATCTGTTTTATTTATAATTGCAGCTAAACAACATTATTTTATGTTTTTTCATCATTTAAAGGAAATGGCCTTTTCATACCATTTTACTGTTTTACATGCAAATAAAAATGAAGTCAAACAAAATGTTTATTATTAAAAATTGCTTTTGTTTGACCGCTTTGTGCAATTGTTTTCTACGTGGTTTTCTAACTTTTTAGTTTCTTTTTAAAGAAAAGAGTTTTTAATAGACATAATTAAGTGTATTCATTACCTAATTAGTGTGTGTTGTGTGATTAATTGGTGATGACTAGTCGAGAAAGCAAGCTATTCAAGTAGACTCTTAGGAGCTGTAAACATTTTGTTTAAAACCTTTAAAGTTTGTAGTTAATTAAAAAAATTACATGAAATTAGGAAGTTGTCTTGTTAAAAGTTTTAAAAAAGTGTTAATAAAAAATATTCTATATATTTATTAGTTTTTTTTAACATTTAAACTTTAAGAGTTTTCCTGCCTTTTTTCTCATTTTTTCGATTACAAAATTCTAAATATGTTATTTAACTTTTAGGACATTCAACTTATAAAACTAAATAAATAATATAATACATATTTAATGATAAATGCCATTATCCTAAACGCTTTTTTTCATCATAACCTATAATGATGGATCAGCCAATTGCCCACTTTTGTGTCTTGTTGATACCTTTTTGCCAATAACTTATTAATGATGGATGCCATCATCCTAAACGCATTTTTTCATCATAACTTATTAATGACGGATGCCATCACATTATCTGCAACACGTGGCCCAATAACGGCCAATTGCCCACTTTCGTGTCTTTTTGATACCTTTTTGCCAATGCCCTGCCATTAAAGAGTGTTGGCAATGCCTGTAAATTAAATGTACATGGCCGGCAAAAAATGTTATATGGGTTAAGACCTATGGTTTTATGACTATAAATTAAATGTTTAAATATTTCATGTAAAGCATTGTGGTCAACGACGTATGGACCAGGTTTGTTTACGTTTGAGCTGTTGTCATCAATACATCACAGTAAAAGCGCTAAAATGCGGTTTGCAAAATTTATTTTTCATTTTTAGTTTGATATATCAATTAGTTTTCTGCGGACCTGTGATATTGAAATGTTTCACGAACTATTTCGTAATTTTATCATTTCATTTAAAGCTTCACTGTTGCATGGGGTTTCAGAACGCAGCTACTCCAAACAAGTTTCTGTCAGCCTTATGCCGAGAGTACGTCCAAAACTGCACGCATGCGCAGATCGCGCACTAGCTCTTTCTCTATTACTCTCCTACAGAAAATCTATAAAGGAATTTATTTATCCTGGCGATCCTAATCAGGATAACGGGATACTGTTTGCAGATTATTGCATTGTCATGGGTCCTTGATACGTGTGCAGAGTTTCAAAGAAATCGAATCGCTGGAAGTTGGTGAAAATTAAACTTAAAGATTCCGTTACATACATACATACATACAACCCAAGCTAATAAAAGCGTGTTAAAAACGTTAAAAAATTAATTTACAGGATAAAACGGCACCGGCTCAAACAAATGCCCGATTTGAAGATCCGCAGGAAGTACATTTACCACCCAGTCTGCACGCCCATCAGTGGAAACGATGTTCCGAAGTATTTACCGATGTAAGTTATGGAATAACATAAATAAGAAGTTTTTCGATATTGGTAAACTTTTATCAGAAATATTTCTGTCCCTAAAATTGAATCGTTTATTTTAAAAACCTGCCAAGTGCAGTTTATCTTTTCGTTAAACGACAAAAAACTTTTTATACTTAAAATTAATAAAGATTTTGGCCTAAGAAAATAGAATGGTACTTAATAACTTCTTAAAATAAAGGTTATTTGTATGTATTAACACCTTAAGGCCTCAGCCACGATACTAAGCGTAAGCGGCCAGCGTTGAGCGGAAAATGTAAGAACGCTGTCTGTAATCTATATGGGAGAATAAAAGAACTTGTATTTTTGTTTGAAATTAGCCGGCTGTAATATTCCTGAGCAAAAAGCCTTGAAGCTGGTCGCTCAATACAAACAAATATTATCCGCGGAGCGTTTTTAGGGTATATAAAACTGGTTTAAAGACGCTGTTTACCACAAAATATTGTAGTCACTACCGGCAACATAAGGTGATTTAAAACTTTCCGCTCGACGCTTAGGCCCGGCGCAAAACCTAGCCCACGCACAGCACACGCGCAGCCCACGCGTGCGTAACTTTGTAAAACATGCTTTTAAATGGAGTGTCGCATATTGGACCCAGCCCAGAGCTAGCCCATTCTGCTGCCAGCCACGCGTGGATAGGTTTGTGTTCGCCGCACAGATTTCGTGGGTCTTGTGCAGCATGGGTTTGTTTTAAAAATCTGAAATATGGTTGATCCCGAATTGGGTCCAATATTCGGTAAACTGATCAAAAACGTGAACGTGGGAAGAATGGGTTGAGCGCGGGCTACGCATGTGCTGCGCGCGGGCTGTGCGTGGGCTGGGTTCAATTTACGGTGGACCTTACGCTTTGTTATCGTTGCCGAGACATTGGGCGCATTCAGGAAGTCACTCTAAATGCAAAGCTAATTACTGCTTTTTCGATAGCGGCTGAGTATTTTGCTCAGCGTAAAAATGACCGCTGTCGCTTTTCAAACAGCGGATTTTAATAGTTTGACATTTGATATATGCTTGGTTATAATCGCGATAAATATTTATTTTGCTAATACTTTTAAATATTTTCTTTGTAATAACGTTTAAATCCAAACAATTATTATGGATAAAAACAAATTTGGTCCGGATACCGATTTTTTGATCGTAAATAATGGAGGAAATACTATTATAAAAATAATGGAATGTTGGTACAAAGTATAAAAGGTAAGGATAATTTAATATTTAAATGTACTACATACTTATTTCGTCAATTTTTATTAAAATTACCATAGTTTATTAACTAGGCTCGTAAAATTTTTAGATAATTTCTTTTTTATATTCCTCTGTGTCCTCAAGTAAAGCAAATTTTTGATCTTACAACTGCGACAAAAACTTACTTAAACAATAAAGATGTTTTAAGTGCTATTGATAATAATAATGTACTAGGTAGGTAAATATAGCAGTTTTATTATCTATAGTGATATTTTGCATCAATTACTTGGTAGATGCTTACAAATTTTGTCAAACAGTTATCATTACTTTCTGTTAATGTATAAATACGTAATATACCTATAAACCAAATTTATGTTATGTTTGAATGTTTACATTTGACCAGCTGTTAACATTTAAGTTAGCAATGCATTCAGAAAAAAACGCTGACAAACAGCGGTCTCAGCATGCTAAGTTGGCTAACTTAGACGATAGGACCTCCTGAATGTACCCAATATACTCGTATTACAAAAAATATATATTTTTTTTGAACTTGAGTTCATTCTGCAATAAAAATAGATTGTTTAGGGTGTCTCTAAAAGGCACAGAAAAAAGCTACCCAAAAATTTCTGAGGCTAAAATATAACGATCTAACCCTACTTACTTTAGCCTAAAAGTGGATGATTTCGAAAATAAAAGGTGTTAAAAATTTGTTTTGGTTTTAGTTTTTTATAAATACTTGTGTTAGTAATGGGTGTATTTTCAAACTATTTGGCTTAAAGGGGTTTTAGGAGGTGAGAAAGTAGAATTTTATATTAATTTTATTGTAAACCCTAGGTGCCGCCCCCTGCTCTATTTTGCACAATTACAAACGAAACGTTTTTTGTACGACTCTAATGTAATTTTTAGACAGAAATTTGTATTCTTCATAATATTTTATTTAAAAAGGTATTTTTGGTAAAAGTTGATTTAAGCAGTCGTTTTTGAGATATTTGGATTTTAAAAAATAATGACTTCTTTGGCTAGGTCTAGGCTACACAAGGTGTTTTTGAATTAGATACTTATTCCGTCTCTAAGAGGGTAAATCGGTAGGTGATTTTAAGAAGAGATGTTCAAATAAACTTGTGTCATAAATGTCCTAATTTTAGAGATTCAGAATGGTAAAAAATATATATTTTTTAAACTTTACCACCCTGTATCTCTGGATAGTAAAAGGTATGTTTTACATATTTCTAGCATGGGCGTCGCTAGGATTTTCGAAATTTTTTATCTAAAAAGAGAGACCTGAGACCCACCCAAATTTATACTAGATACTATTGATTCTAACGGCCGTATTCACTAAGCTCTAACAAATATTTATCAGACTGATAGCTTGCTATTTAAGTGGGTCAGTCTGATAAATATTTATTTTGTCAGAGCTTGGTGAATACGGCCGTAAAAGAACACTTTGGAAAGGAAAATTTTAGTTTTGGAATTTTTGTAAGTACATTAAATTATCGACAAATCTTAAATTTCGCAAAAATATATTTTCTTTTTATAAAATTTGATCAAATTTACTAAAAAAAATACAAATAGAGGATTGGCTTCTCAAATGTTTCTACAAAAAAGGTTTTTTTCACAAATTCAAAAATCAAATTTTTCTACTACTGTATAAATAAGAAAACTTTGTGGTCCTAGCAACGCGAATGATAACGAAAGAGAACCTTCGTGTTACCTGGTTGCTAAGCGTTGCTAGCTACGAAAGTAATATTTTCAGCGCCTGGACAAAAAGTAAGAGTAAAAAAAAAAATATGCTTGTGGGAAATATTAGAATTTATTTATAAAAAGTAACTAATTTATGACAAAATATTTTAAAAACTAGGTTAGGTATTGACATTAAAAGTAATTGTGCAATTTGAGCAATTAGCAAAAGAAATTGGAGGAATAATACTTGAATTAACAGTTTTTAAATTTGTTGTTGGGGTATCGTTATCACCTTTAACTACGTTAATATTCATATTTTTCACTGTTACTTCATTAGAGGAAATATTGGTAGGAATTTCGTGTAAAATCTTCTTTGAAATTTCCACCTTATTACTATAGGATTCAGCAATATATCCCTCCGCAACAGAAGAAGACTTCCAACCTTCATGCCTTTTTAAGTCCACAATATCGACATCCGAAGCATTGGCAAGGAACGTAGTTGACGTTCTTCTAAAAGAATGGCCAGTGTATCTACTGATGTCTTCAAGCTTCAAAAACTTCGCAATTTCTTTAGGTACATTTGAAATAAATTGCTTTCCAATTACTTGATTAACACATTAACCTCTTTCATAACGATACAATAAGCGCTCACGCTTCACTATTTTTACTATAGCCACGTCATTTCTTATTTCCACATCACTTAGCTTCATTCTGTATATTTCGTCTGTCCGGCATGCCCCAGCCACTCCCATAATGGCTATTACTTTCATTGCTAAGTAACTTTGGTCAGGCCCGTTAAGTAAAAACTTTATGATTTCTACTTTTTAAAATTTTTTGACTTTTTTGCCTCATAACCATCGTTTTTCCTTTTAATAAAAGCAACTAATTTCTTGAACTCCGAAATATCTTGATTTTTGTTTACGGAAATTGTTAACTTAAGCATGGAATATTTAGACCAGAGGGTTGGTGATGATAAAGACATGGATTACTCTTGAAAATACGCCAACATCACATTCTCGTCAATCCGCCCCATATTTTTTGTAGCATGCCATTCAGAAAACGATTTATATGTTTGATGGTACCTCTCTTTAGATTTGTCTGGCAGAAGTGAGGCACACGCAAGGTCAGCTGCCTTTTGGATGCCATTTTCATATTCATTTAACATTTTAAAATGGGAATGGATTTATACTAAATTAACAATAATTCAATATCTGACAAGTGCTGATGATAGACAATGTCAACAATAAATGTATTGCTATGGATTCATTTTTAACAGGTAAAATCTCTGATATTTCTATTAAAACATGATGTTAATAATTATTAAATTATGCGATACATAGAACAGTAGCAGAAAAAATATAATACATTACACGATGCGAAAGGCCTTTCAAGTGTTCGGAGGTTTTAAATAGCCTCGGCTTCGCCTCGGCCATTTAAAAACCACCTCACACCAAAAAGTAAACCTTCGCATCTTGTAATGTAAATAACTATTTCTTTACCAAAGTGTCTCGTCTAGCATCAGTAGCATTTGGTTTAAATTTGGTGCGGTTCCCATGTCTCAGTTTTCAGATTAAATAATTTAAAAATCCTAGCGACGCCCATGACTTTAAGGATTATTTTGGCATGCTTATAACAAAAAGACGAGTTTGGTGAAGTAAACATACAGGGTTACCAAAAATTTACTACAAAATTTACTTCAAAAACACATTATAAACCGTCGCACCGGGCAAATTATTCCAAATTCGTGGTATTAATATACCACAGTGTAATTTGAAGCAAATTTTACTTAAAAATCTTATAAAATTTCTTAGATTATGTGATTTATCAATGATAACTAAAAAATATATATTTATATATTTATACCGGGTAGGCTCATAAAATATACCACTAGTTTCTTTTATATTTCTTTAAAGATTAAAAATTAAACTAAAAGCAATGTTTTTAATATTTAGAATATTAGCATATTTTACTAAAAACATCATAAAAGTCAGTGGCGTACTTTTTTTTAATTATTAAGGCTGTGGTACCCACTGAGACGCCACTGGGCCCAATTGTTTTAATCTATGTAAAGCTTTACGAGCGTATAATTTCATTTAAAAAGTGTACCGAATTTTATTCAAATCGGTTAAAGCGTTTTTAGGATATTTTAAAAATACCAACTCTTTAAAAAAAAACTTTAACGCCCTGTATCTCAGAAATCAAGCCGTCCGGACATATGTTTATATGATTTTTTTTTAAAAGACATAATAAATTACCCTATTTAGTTTTGCATCATAGTTAGGAAAACGATGTATATTTGCCTAAAGATTTTTTTTTGATATAATCAAGAGCATAATTTTTATTAAAACGTGTTTTGTTTCTTTCACACCCTGTATATCAAATACATGCCATTTTATTAACTTACCCTGTACATTTTTTTATACAGTGTGTCCCGGGATAGGAGTTACAAGAGTACAACTGGACTAAAAATTTTGGAATTTTTAAACGTTTTTTGGGGAAAACTAAAAAATGCAAAATTTTACTTCGATTGGTAATATACAGGGCAAGTTATAACTAAAAATATGAAAAATGACTAGGAGTAAAGTACCTTTATTTTTAAAAATAGGACAAAATTTTATAAGTAAATGTTGTAGAGAATTAAATTTTATGTCAAAATTTAAAGTTAGGAAATTAAAGTAAACTATTGATTTTTGTCAATTTTTTACATTATGCATTAACAATTTTCAAAATACTTGGCTTAAGGCATCGAATTATTTAAAAATACTTGAAATTATTATTATTATTTTTTTTAATTTTGCTCTTTCCTACCCATTATTTAAGTTGTAATAAGTAATGTAAAAAATTCACAGTTTTATTTTTTTCACTCTCATGTAACTTCAAATTTTGACATTAAACTTAATTCTCTACAACATTTACTTATAAGATTTTGTTCAATTTTAAAAATAAAATTAGTTAGTTCCTGGGAATTTTTCATATTTTTAGTTATAACTCGCCCTGTTTAATATCAATTGGAGTAAAATTTTGTATTTATTATTACTTGCCACTTTTGTCGTTCTATAAAATGATGTCATTAAATTAAGGATCCGTCTTTGACTCGCCATCATCAATTCTATTTTTCTAAATAGAGAGAATATTTAGTTTTAACTTAATAAAACCGTATTTTAATTCTAAATCTAACGACCTTCTATCTCACTTTGTATTCATGCAATGTTTCCAACCGAAAAAGCGGTATTTACTATTTCGCCATTAAAATTAGGATTTTGTTTTTTTTTCGTTTGGGAAAATTTTCGTTCGGATGTATATTTTAAAAGCGCAAATTCGGTACCCTTTGAAAATAATACAAAAAAATAAAAAAGGCCGCCTGCAATCGGACTATTTTATACAAAGGCGGCGCTATCCTTTACAGCGACGCGCCGGTACGCTATGGGATAGAAATCTATTATTTTGGCCAAAAAGCAACTTTGAAATTTTAATGGCTCATGCTGTGTATTTCAAAGTAAAGTCACCTTCCACTTATCTAGGCGCGTTATGAACTTTTCGTAGACAAACTTATTTACTGTTATCTCTCTCGGATCAAGGTTAGATCATCATTAAATAAATATGTCCGTAATATAAACGCGATATGTGTATTAGGCATTCATGAACCGAAGAGAGAAGAAAACATAATTTCCAGAGGTTACAAAAATATGATTAGATGTGTTTTTCGTTTGTTGTTGAACGCGCTTCACTACTACCGCCAAACGCTGACCGAGTTCCGTAATTGTGAGTTTCAGATATATATTTTTCTCGCCGAAATATCTGACCGGGTATTATCCGAATACGAAAAATATCATAAACGACTTAGATAGGGCATTGCAAAGAAAAAAAATGCAATTCTCGACCTCATCCCTCCAAAATTTCACGTAAGGTAAAATGTAATAGAAAAATGTCGTTTTTGACAAATATCTGTCAGTACGGTAATAAATAAATTGTGATATGGCAAAAAGAAATCGGTTTGCAGGTTTTTTGCATCCCCAGGCCAAAGAAATGGTACTCAACCTAACTGACTACTTTAAAAATGAACAGAAGAAGAGAACTGAAACCGAGGAAGTACATTCAACGTCTATTTACCAAAAAGTATCAGAAGCGCTGAAAATAAGTTTGAGATCAATACAGAGGATTGTAAATGAAAGTCGTAGAGATACACCGATGAAGAAAACGCAACGACGATCAAGGAAAAAGAAGTGTGAAACGTTAGAGGAATGTAAAAAAATGGAAGTGAGAAATGTTATATATGACTTATATGCCTCAAAAATTAATATAACGCTTCCAGTTTTGAAAGACACTTTAAGAGAACGAGGAGTTTTAGAAATCGGGCTTAGATCATTATCAGCATTGGTTAAAACACTAGGATTTCGCTACAGAAAGGATTGCAATAGAAGATACTTGTGTGAACATCCAAGAATTGCCAGTGAACGAGTGAAATTTCTTAAAAAATATGTTGAAAATTATGATTCAAATTTTAGGAAAGTTATTTTTTTAGATGAAACTTGGGTATTTTCGAACGGGAGTGGGTCAAAATCATGGCAAGATGACTCGGTGAAATCAGTGAAACGAAAAAAAGGTTGCGGTTCGGGAAAAAGATATATAATAATAAATGCTGGTTCAAATACTGGTTTTGTAGAGGGAGCGAGTTTAATTTTTTTCTCGAAATCAAAAAGCTCTGATTACCACGATAACATGGATTGTGAACTTTTTGAAAAGTGGACAAGAGAAAAACTTATACCGAATTTGGATGAGCCATCTGTAATTGTGCTAGACAATGCGTCTTACCATTCTCGCATCCTGAATAAACAGCCCAATTCCTCGTGGAAAAAAATGAAATATTTCAATGGTTGGTTCAGGAAAATCAAAATCCATCGCCCGATTTATTAAAATTTGAACTTTTGATGAAAGCAAAAGCTATTCAGAAGCAAAAAATATATGCCATTGATGAAATGTTGCGGGAAAATGGCCATGAGGTTTTGCGGTTACCACCGTATCACTGCCAGTTTAATGCTATAGAACTAATCTGGGCAGGAGCAAAATCATTTTATGAAAAGCAATGTCGGTGATGGACTTAACTCACATGAGGTGGAGGAAGTTTGGAAAAATCGCTGGAGCAAATTACGGGGGACTACTGGAAGAAAGTCGTAGAACATACAGAAAAAATCATCTTGGACTGGTGGAACAGGGAAAAAATGCTGGACGTTCAAGTGGAACCATTAATTATTTCGATTTCAGAAAATGGTGAAAGTACTTCAAATGAATCTGATGATTCTGAATTTGAAAATGTTTAGAGATAATTTTATTAATATACATTCCTCTAAGGTCTAAGACTTTTTGATCGACCATAGTTGCTATTTATGTTAGCTGATATTTTTTGTCGCTTACACTTTCAAAGAAATAAACAGCAACATAAAAATACAATTTGTGGGCTAAAATGGATGCTAAATTAACGTAATCAAAGATAAATATTTTACTTTAATTAAACATAATTATACATATTATAGGTAGAATTAATATTGATGCTTCATTCTTATTATTGTCCCTTCCCAAAACGTTACGCATAGAAATATAATGCTTATTTCTTTCGTGCGTACGGGCGTACTTACAAAATAATATCATACAAAAATGTGAATGCACTTCTGATAATTTAATTTTGGAACGCATCATTTTAATCTCCTGTCATTATTTTAATTATGCCTGTCAGTTTCAAATAAGCTGCTAACCTATTATTATTAAATTTTAATACAATAATCAGCTGTTCAAATACCGCCATATTGTTTTTGCATAGAAATATTTTTGGAACCTCTGATCTATTGATTTGATTCGGAAAATACAGCCCGCCTAGTTAAATGGAAGGCGACTATAGATACTTCAAACTATATGTACGCAAAATTATAAAAGGATATGACGACTTCTATTGGGATAATAAGAAACTTGAAAATGTATTTTAAGTAAACATAAATATACAACATTTAATCTACTTAGTTTATTATTACCCTTGTTTACTAAAAAAGTAAAAGAGTTTAAATAATAAGAGCTATTGTTTTTTTCTGTAAAAGATTATTTTACCTTTTTCTTTATCAGTTTTTGTACTTACAATTGCCTTCCTACTTTTTCCTATTTCTGAGTGTAAGGACAGATACAAGATTTTTTTACAATTTACAAGGTTTTCCATTTTAAAATTTAATATGTTTTGTCCTACACTGTATATCCTAAAAGATAAAAGCATTCTGATGAAAGATATGGATTCTACAGAATCTACCCAACAAAACAGTGTTTTTTATTTATTTTATACGTTAAAAAATAAAAAAGTTGGGAAGATATATCTTTATTACGCTTCTAAGAATAATTTAAAATTATTATTCAGATTTGGATGGTCATATTTCCGAAACTAATTGAGATAGACACATCAAATGTATTATTTTTTAAAGCATTTTAAAATATTTTTGGTGATGATAATATTCAGGGTATTCCATTTAAAAAAAATCATACCTACTGTCGTACCCTGTATATCATATGAGATAATAATCATCGGATTACTGATTAGAATACTACCGAATTAACCAAACAAGCTGACATTTTAGTTTATTTTGTACAATAAAAAATAATAATGTTAAGAGGGGTGTAAATTTATAATAACATATAATAAGTCTTAGGTTTCCAAAAAGTATTTGTAATAATTTATAATATTTTTCCAGTAAAAAGCACCTAATTTTAAGTTAAATTGGTAAGTTTCAGAATTTTGACCAAAAATATTAACTTTTATCCCATAGTGCGATGACCAGCTGCATCAACCGGCATATCATAAAGAAATATAGCAAAGGCGGCCGCGAAGACAAGCATTCCGATTTATTTGCTTTAAACTTTTTTGTGATTTTTTTCTTATCAAAGAGCTCCGAATTTACGTTTTTAAACTGTTCCTTCTATAAGTATGCCTTCATTTTTTTAAGACAAGCTACGATAAAGTTGATAGAAGCGTTTAATTTAATTAAATTCTTAATATAAATAAAAAATAAAAATAGTAATTAGTAGTAACTAAAAAAATGGATGCATGCTGACCTTCAAATGGAAATTTTCTAATATGATTGGAATATAATTGAAGTTTTTAAAAGCCAAATAGTGAATGAGTTTTTGATTTAAAACGTCGCACAAATGCAAAGTGTTACATGTCGTTGGATTTAGAATTAAAATACGATTTTAGTAACTTTAAAACCAAATATTCGTCCATTAAAAAAAACTAAGTTGTTGATGGCGGCTCAAAGACGAAACATGGGATCCTAAATTTTTTAACATCATGTTATACAACAAAAAAAAATGGCAATAATAATGTGACAATTATTTAAAAATATTGTGAACACCTAGTATAAAAAAGCATACATTTTGGAAATTTTAAAAATATACATTTTTGGGAATTTTAAAATAAGTATACATTTTAACTAGGTTACTTAACATTGGGAATTTTGCTAAATAAAGATATACGTGAGGTGTCAAGGTTTTTAAAGTATAAATTAAACAATTTTCTAGGTTACTCTTATAATAATAAAATAAAAACATTAAACAAACTGTGTCGCGTAGAACTGCAAAACAAACACTGGAAAATTTAATATTTAAAGAGGGAGGGAAAGAAATGAGAAAGACATTAGATTAGATAAGAAGTAGTTAGTGAAGTCAAGTATAAAGTTAAAGTTCTAGTTAATCTCCGTACGGGCTACCCCTAGTAGGGGGTATCCCCGTACCAAATTAAGTTAGTTAATAAAATAGAAAGTTAGTTTTTGTCCACCGGTCTCATGGTCCAAGAAGATAGTTCCATATGGTACATTTGCCCAAGTGACGTAAAGTGAGCCTGTATGTATACAAAATCTAATGTCACAATATCTCTTTAAATAAAGTGAGAAAATAATAAAGAATGTTTCGCAAAATTTCAGTTTTTTCCAAATAATTCCGAAGCGGCTGCCAATATTTAAAATTTTAAAACGGAATATTGTACAGCATAAAATTGCGTAACTTTGCCCCGATTTAACCAACCCTAAGTATATCTTTTACCGTTTTTAAGATACTAATGGTGGCTCTCGAATTTGTAAGATCCTGTATTATTTTTGAAGTTACTTTTTACCTTTCTATTCTAGTACATTAATAATATTTTAAATCTTTTTGTATGAGTTTAGAAATAAAAGCAATTTTACATAAGAATATGTCCTTCCGTGCTTTTAAAAATTCTTTTTTTTTTATTAAAGCTCATACAATTTTTCTCTTGTCAAGTTATTTTATTAAAAATTTGTCCACAACATTTTCAGCCGAAAGCATAATTTTTTATCTCCACAAAGCAGCTAAATTGAATTGCGTATGGGATGTGAAAAATTACATTGTGTTAATGAAGCGTGTTTGGGTGAAATTGAATGGTAAAAAAGATTTTAGAGCTCTTTTTCTATTTTTATTGCATTACCTACTATTTGAAAGGGTAAAAAAATTAAAAATTAGTAAATATCTATTATGCAGAGTGATTTTTAATAGTTTAAGAGCCAGTGGAAGGCAGAGTGTCAGTATTTTACCAAAGCTTATATTTTCCTGCACTCTCCTATACCTACCTTACATGAGATGGGGCTTTACTAAGCCGAGCGAGGGTTAAGTTCAAACGCTGTTAGTTTAACACCGCTACGTCATTCTTTAATAGCATCAAGATGCCCCAAACACACGTCTTGTTAACAACAGAAACTCTGTATCTACAATTTGCGAAAGCTAGTTATTACGTGCTACAATTACCCAATGCCTGTGGTAAAAAATCCATGGCAAGTCGATGCTTTTGTATGTAATCATTTGGTTGATGACGTAGCTGAATTGAACTTATAGCGTTCGCACTTTAGCTATAACATTACTCAGGTAAGACAGGTACCTACCTAAATTAAACCAAGTTCGGCAAAATTTTCCAAAGCTGCCGATGCCGTTTGGGTACATTAATGAGACCAATATTGGCAGATGATTTAGCTGGTTATAATTTCGTAGCAGACTCAGTTCAGTAAAAATGAGTAAATTATCCCCTTAATGTCAGTTATAATATTGCCAAATTAAACAAAATAGGGCAAAGAATAGATGTAAAAAAAATATATATTTTTTTAAATTTTAATACTCTGTATCTTAAAAGTTAGGAGGTTTAAGACATATGTTTATATAAACTTTTCTTCCTAAAATAAGCTAAGGAATACCCTGTATTTTTAGTCATAAATTAAATTAAACCCAGTATAAATATTAGCATTTAATATTTAACAAATAACCCATTATTTTTTTTATTTCTTTATAGGATAATGTATTCTTCATATTATACATTTTATCGATTTCCCCGTTGTAACTGCTGCAGAGTAGGTGCCTAAATTGGCATCAACTAAATAATGTATGAGCTTTCGTCTGGAAATTTTGGCAAGGTATACGAGACTCAATTCTACTTTTTCAGAATTCCCCGGCTCGGTGGCCTCTTTTTAATTTAAAATTTGGTTTATGTTCATATTTGGCAAGCTGGAGCTTTATATGTTTTTATTTCTTACACTTTTAATTTACCTCGCAGATATTGATTATGCAATTTGAAAAAAGGACAGTTAAAAAAATATATACAGTGCTTGTCTAAAGTCAGGTTCCACCTCCTAGCTTTTGAATGGTTTCATAATTTTTCATGAAATATGGGGGACTTTGGTAAGACAACATAAACCAAAATTTTGACAAGAAATGACAGATATAAATGTCAAACTGACAGATGGGCGCCATTTTAAACATAAAAATTAAATCGAAAGGGGGAATAGCACATCATTTTAAAGCTCCTGCAAGTTGTTTATAACCCCAAAATATAAAGTGAATATCTTTACCTCCCAAAAAATGGCGAATCTTTAAAAATTACCTTAATACCTTATTTAAATGGCTATATCTCCAAAACTAATAAAGGTTTGATTCTTCTTCACATCAACGACCTTCTTTCTTCCACAACCAATCCCATTCATAGTTATGCTGACGATAGTACCCTTCACTCCAGTTTTCAGGTTCTCAAACCAATCTCTCAACCCGTTTTGGAAAGCAAACGCAGGGCGATTCAGATATCTCTTTCACAGGATCTCAATTTGATATTGGATTGGGGCGCCAAAAATCTCATTTAATTTAATGCATCCAAAACACAATTATGTTTCTTGTCGCGAAAAATCATCAAACAGCCACTCGTTGCTTATGAGTGGCCAAGTTTTGCAGAGCGGGGGCACATTTAACCTTGTGGGCGTCACATTTGAGAATAACCTTTACTGGCATAAACACATTGTATCTATAGCCACCGCGGCTTCAGAAAAGCTTGGATTTTTTTTTCCGAACCAAAAACTATTTTTCTTCTTCTAATTTGTACACTTTGTATGTGTCCCAAATTCGACCCTCTATGGAATATTGTTCTCATGTCTGGGGAATGGCACCCCTACAAACCTCAGCATTCTTGATGCCATTTAAAGAAGAGCAGTTCGTCTTATTAATGATCCTTTACTTACTTTTATAGATACATTTACGGCTTTTGCTCCGACGAATTATCCAGTCCCTCCTCTTGCAGCTCCCAGCAGAGAAACTCGTGGTGCCGCTCGTATGCATCCCTATACGGTTGGACAGGCCCCGAACTGCCCCGTTTGTTCGTTCTTTTATCCCTAGAGTTTCTATACTGTGAAACCTACTGCCAGCGAAGGTCTTTTTCCTTCTCCCCCAAATCTTCAAGTTTTTAAGTCCCGTGTTAACAAACTTCCTCTTACCTTGCTTAAGACACCCACGGTACGTTAGTATTTAGGCTTTCAACCTTCGTGGATTTTCCAAAGATACAAAAAAAGGTAGATATACCCAATGTGTTATTTTCTTAAGGGATTTTTAGATATCTTTTCAATGGTATATAATATACAGGGTGCGTCATTAAAAAATATATACATTTTGTCCAACCCTGTATAGTATCACCAATATTACCATTAAATAAATCCTTAATAAAGCTTTTAAAAAATACCTTATTTAGTGTGTCTAACTTTAGATTTGGAATTGATATATTCAGGTAATTTTCAAAGTACCGCCATTTTGTAGTAGGTAGAGGTATTAACTTTATATTCTGGGGTTATAAAAGTAACTTGTCAGGGGCTTTAAAATAATGTGTCACAAGACCCACCTTTCTATTTAATTCTTCCTGCTCATAATGGCGCCCAGCTGTCAGTTTGACATTTTATATCTGTCATTTCCTGTCTTACATTTGGTTTATATTGTCTTACTAAAGTCCTTAAATTTTTACAAAAAAATACCAAACAATTCAAAAGTTAGGAGGGGGTCCTGACTAAAGACAAGCACTGTAACTATAAAGCATTTCATGCCAATTTTTGGTTCTGCATGGATAGGTTTGAAATACTAGCAAAAGGTAGAGACCAGTCTAAGGAACAAAATCTATATTGAACCAAAGGGCACCAAAATCTTGCCGGCCGCCACCCCCTCTGTGGAGTTCGAACTGTTTTTATTACAGAGAACAGAAATCGATTGAAAAGGTGATTCTAAGCATAAAATTTCGTTTTTATTGGGGTTTACCTAAATAACGGGAAAATACTGCATATTTTAAGGAAAACGCATGTTTCTTTTACAGTACTTAATAAGACCTATCTTTAAAAGAATCTCTAGCATATAAATTGAGTCAGTAATGATAAAAATATAATCAGTATCTATTTTATTCTACGAAACATTTATTTAAGACAATCCCCTAACTACCCTCTGATTAAAATTGACATTGACCTTTTGCCATTCTCTTTATACCTGTATTATTAATACGTCCATGGAGTTGACCAATTTTAAATGCCTAATTTAGAAAAACTTTGAGCTTAAAATAAAAACTATTTTTCACATTTTTTACCTTTTTTTTCTAAATAGCTTCTGAAACCATATTTTACTTTTTTATTAAAAATAAGGAAAACTTTGCCAAGCCTTTAAAGGAAAGTACACTTTTTACCCATAGGTCAAAAGTAAATTTAAAAAAAGTGGTATATTAAAAACTTATAAAAGGTCAAAAATGCTAATACGTACAGGGTGACGCCTTTTCATTGACCTTGGTTTATTAAAAACTAATGCCCAGTTTTACAAAGTATGGTTACCATCACTTTTGGGTTAACTATTTTGGCAACACCAATCACATTTCGATATTTCGTTGTTTCTATGGTAACAAACCCATGGTTGTTAACCAAATATTGTGAAACTGGCCGTAAAAGAGATAAAACAAATTGGATTGCAAAATCTGATTTTAATTTTTGGAACAAATTCAATGATAAAAGGAAATCATAACTAACTTGATACGTTTTGGAGATACAGAGGTTTTTTAAATTTTGTCAATTTGGCCAGGCACTTGTAACTCGCTTACTATTATAAATATAAATAATAATAATATAAATAAATAGGAATTTTAAGATAAAATTCAGTGGCGGACCTATATCTTTTTATGACTTTTATTTTAAAGTTATAACACAAAGTTATTTTTTTTTTTAAATGGAACCTTTATATATTTTATTACTAATAGAAAGGCCGCCTTAAAAGCCGTAAAAAAATATCAAATTTAATATATTTTATTTGTCAGATTTTCGGAAATATGGGCTTCAAATCTTAGTGTATATATCTACTATTTTTCAGATTTATAGTTTTATATGGTCATATTTACAAAACTGTAAGAGATAAATATATTAATTGTGGTATTTTGTTGACACTCCTTAAAATATCTCTTTGCAATGGTAATATAATATACAGGGTGTTTTGTTTCAAAATCTTAATTTCTAAAACTAATAGAAATAAATATTTTAAATGTGGTGTTTCTCATAGCTTTTAAAGAAATCGTTTAACTGATAATACACGATATACAGGAAGTTCTATAAAAAAAACAAACTTAAGGTTGTAACCCTAAAATAACAGTTAATGGAAAAATATTGCTACACCACTAAATTTTACGTAAAAATCCCCAAATCTTCCTTATTTATATATGTTTTCTATCTCAGTATCAAGCCAGTTACAAGTACCTGGCCAAATTGAAAAATTTCTATGTCTATATCTCCAAAACGAATCAAGTTAGCCATGATTTACATTCACTACTCCAAAAATCAAAATGGAGATTGCGCAATCAGATTTGTTCTATCTCTTTTAGTTTTCGCTGTACCCTGCAAGCTACCCGAAAAGGTACCACCCTGAACACAGTTGTAAAAAAAAAATGTGTTTGAAAAGTATATACATTTTATAAAACAAAGGGTTCAGCTTGCATATTAAGTAAATTGCTTTCAAAAATTTACTAAGGAAATTCGCGCCACTTTAAGATGAAGGCTGGCATTGCCGCCTCCATACTTCAATATTGATGTAAATTAAATATGCAACTATGTGCCCTTTCATCTGGGAGTTTTAGCTGGATCTGGGGTACTTCAAAAATTCATGTTTTACTTTACTTTGTCTCGAGAGTTTCTTGTATTTTATTATACAGTGGCGGCTTGCTGCGTCGCCTTCCAAGACAAAATCATTAACGTAGAATTTAAGTTTTATTTAATTTTTATGTTTAGTAAAAATAAAAACATACAAAGTTTTCAATAATTAATTAAACATCATTGACGCCGGCAGAATTACTTCCAGAAGAAGACAAACAATTTAAAATTTTAGAGACGAAGCAAACAAAAAATTTCACCTTACAAAATGTATTTTTTTATTAACTTCTTTCTATGTATACGGGCTAAAATATTTTGAAGAGCAAAACATCAATATTTTGTTTTATTCACATACCCTGGATATTTTATTAAAAAACCGGGAGGGGGGTGCAAACCACTGATCTCGATGGACTGCCAATGTTATAACCTGCGCGAAACAAAAATTACATTTCATGGACGAAAAAACCGGTTTGTGCGCAAGACAGTTGAGGGTAAACGCACCCGGCCCCAAACAAACTATCTGCATTATAGGAAAGAATTTGTTGACGGCGTCCTGGTTTTCTGTTCGAAATACGATAGCTAATGAGCATTACGGTCAGACCGCGGACGAAGGGTACGAGGTGCCAGTGTTTGTATTTTGCCTAGGCTTTTAAGTGCGCATGTTCGTCCACCCACTGCGCGAGGTCGTAAAAATCCGAAAAATGCTTCTTGCCACTGCGAATTTAAATGTTGGTTATCTATGGTGCAAACACTTTACCTACAAAAACATACTTTTTCATACATTTTCTGTCGTGCGGATATTATATCTAAAAGTTAGGGGGGTGCAAGTACCTCCCTTCCGGTGCCCATGTCATACACAAACAAATCAGATTCTTAATGCCAAAATATAAGGATTTAGGCAAACATACCTATATTCAAAAGTGAATTATCAGACAGATACAGAGTGTCTTAGCAAAAAAAAATTAATTTATTTTAAAAATTTCTGTTGCGCTTTAAATATCTTAATAAAACTTAATATCAAGGGGTATTCAAACATAAACTGTTTAAATCCGATATTAATTTTGATGTATTAATTAGTGGGTTGACATTAAAAAACAGATGCAAGATTCCTGCTAAAACGCCTTAATTTGGCTTGCATTTGTGCATAATCGTCTTTTATTTACCTGCATACGTAAAAATAATTGTCGCTTGTTACATTAAATTACAATGTATTATTAAAATCGGATTAAAAATTATTAGAGCAAAACAAAAATGAAATAAATTAGTATACTATAAGATAGGATAATTTTTTACCCTTTAAAACAATTAAATTATTATTAATATTAGTTTTTGCCATAACAGTCAAAAAAGTACAAAAGTTATTTTAAGACTGTATAAAGTAAAACATGATTAAGTTTTTTCATTGCTTACTTTCTAGTCAATATCAGCAAAAAACACAAAATATCCACATCTCAGAAACGTATTGACAGATATATCAAAAATATTTGTTATATATATTTTAAATTTTAGTTTAATTTTAAGCGTATTTTGACTTTGACTTATATATATACTATAAAAAGTGATAATTTTTTAAATAGTACATTATACACCTCTAGGAAATAAAGTGGTATTTTAAATCCCGAGACAAAAGTTTATAGCCCGACCAACGCTCAAAAAACTAAAAAGTTATTTAAGATTAAATTTTAACAAAATTTTCTTCGTCCGTTTTTTTTTGCCTAGGACTGTATTTAAAAATGCATATTACTAGAAAATACTAAAGTTTCTTCTATTATTTTTAATGTAGAAGAACTTTGATGTTTTTCTAGGGATATCATTCTGCCTTAAAGATCTAACACACGTAGGCGCTAAATTTACATGCCAAAACGTCATATTACTTAAATATTACCTAAGAATCGTATATCCTAACCTAAAAAGTTTCGAAAGCTGTTCAGCCTTTATAAATACGCCATATCCTTTTACAAAAAACATTTAAGGACAACAAATCTTTAGAAAAGAAAAAAATTTTAAAGGACAACAGATGTTTATTCGACCTGTTACGTTCGTTGGCCATGTCGACCAAGGTTTAAATCGTAAAGCAACTCCTTACACGATAAAAAAGGGATCCAATATTTTCGGGGATTATTTTGGAATGTTATGTAATAGCTTTCGGTTGTGGTTACTTATTGAATACGTGAAAAGAGTTTTTATTTATTTCTTTGTGATTTATGTCTTTTGTGATTTCGAAAATATTTTTATTATTATAAAATAAATTAGTCTAGTCAAGATGTTAATTTTCCGCAAAAATAATTACAAGTATCTTTAAAATATGGTTGATGGCTTGAACATTTAATTTCTTTGAAAAAAGACCTACAAGTGTAATTAACAATAAACTAAAAAAGAATAGCCGTCAAGCATTTTTCAAAAATTATTAAAAGTATAGCTTAAATAATATAATAGCTTCTGGAAGGGTAGGAATTAATTTAATTAATTTATTTAATACAGTAAATCTACGTAAGTTGGCGTAATATGGAAAACTTTTTAATATTAATTTTAGAAAAAAGTTATTTTTATTAAAAGTTCTGCATGGTCTAAAACCTAAAATATTATCATCAGATATCAAATTGAGTCAGTTATTTACGAGGTTTAAAAAGGCTAAAAATAAGGTATTTTTGCTAATATTGCAAATTGTTAATGAAAAAGTTTGAAATTAAAAATTACGTGAAAATATAAAAATTGAAATTAAAAAAATGCGAAAATCGAGAAGATTTAAGTTTGTACATTAAAGTATTTGTGTGTTTGTACATTAATGTATATTAGCTTATTCTTCTAGATTAAATAAGAATAAACTGTCATATAATATTTAAATTATGAAATTTAGTGCACTAAGGTGCAAACCGAAATCTTCATCATTATCGAAGAAAAAAATATTTTTTGTACATAAACAAAATTGCATTTTCGACGTAATTTTCACTTTTTAATATATTTTTACTATAAAATTCCTAATATTAGCAAAAATACAAGTATTTTAGTCTTAAGCAAAAATAACATTTTTGGCCAAACCTCGTAGATGACAAATACATTTTGATATCTGATGACTGCTTTTTAGGTTTTGGACCATGCAGAACATTTTATAAAGAATTCCTATTTTCCGTAAAATTAATAATAAAAAAGTTTCTCGGATGACACCAACTTACGTAGACACACTGTATAAATGTCTTGGGGCGTAGTTACTTGACAATTTAAAAATAATTTTGTTGGGTTGACACACTTTAATTAAAAATAAATTAAATAAAAATTTTAAAAATAATTGTAAATAAAAATGTATACAAAACTCGGTAAAACGATTTATTTCTGTAACGAGAAACGGTTTATCACCTGTAAACCATCCTTTTCTTTTGACAGTAATGTACTATAAAATGTGCTACTATGAAAAAATAGACCAAATTTTACTTTGTCTCTGACTTAAGTTAGTTCTACCGATACCACAAGAGTCAAATGGCCACATTTGACATCAAATGATAATATTTTAGGTTTTGGACCATGCAGAACTTTTAATAAAGAATAACATTTTTTCTAAAATTAATATTAAAAAAGTTTTCCATATCACGCCAACTTACGTAGATACACTGTATTAAATAAATTAAATAAATTAATTCCTGCCCTTTCAGAAACTATTATATTATTTAAGCTATACTTTCAATAATTTTGGAAAATGCTTGACGGCTATTTTTTTTTTAGTTTTTGTTAATTACACTTGTAGGTATTTTTTCCAAAAAATTAAATGTTTAAGCCATCAACCATACTTTAAGGAGACTTGTAAGTAATTTTCGCAGAAAATTAACATCTTGCATGACTAGACTAATTTATTTTATAATAATAAAAATATTTTCGAAATCACAAAAGACATAAATCACAAAGTAATAAATAAAAACTCTTTTCACGTATTCAATAAGTAACCACAACTGTGTATTACATAACATTTCAAAATAATTCCCGAAAATATTGGATCCCTTTTTATCGTATAAGGAGTTGCTTTACGATTTAAACCTTTTTGTTATATAAATTCCTAAAGGTCGACATGGCCAACGAACGTAACAGGTCGAATAAACATCTGTTTTCCTTTGATTTTTTTTCTTCTTCTAAAGATTTGTTGCCCTTAAATGTTTTTTGTAAAAGGATAAGGTAATTTGACTTTTTGTAAAAGGATAAGGTAATTTGACTACCGTGGTATTTATATTTGGCAACGCTGCGTAAAGACACTAAGAAATCATACGCAAAAATCCACTACACAAGCATCTTTTAACAAGTTATTAGTTTAAATTTGTTATGTTTATTTAATAATAAAATCTCTTATCCACCCTTGAACCATTGAAAAGGCAAAACAGTCACTGGAAAAGTTATAACAAATTTGTAAGACAAGGTCAAGTAGCACATTAATTTAAGGATAAACACGAAAAGTTTCTGTCATCTAACCTGTCAAACTAACGTAAATATTGATACATATTCTGGTCGTTTGTTCGCTTAAAACACTCGGAAAAAAAACATGTTTTCTAATGATTTATCATCACTCATTGAAACTTGACCAAAAAAACGTATTGGACTGGCACCAATTTTATACCCCATATACCGTATTTGATAAACTTTTTCGTGCGCATCCTAACCTTTCGGCGGCGTTGCCACATGTCAGACACATGGCATATTTTTCTCAATTATTTATTAATTACTCCTAATACAAGCTCTAAAGCTCGGATTTTAATTAGCAAAAAAGGTTCAGAATTGTTGTTTCTTCATTGATACAATTTTTATTGAAATCTGAACATCAGTTTTTGTAATGTAAAATAAAATCTGCGATTTCCATAAGGATCAATGGTAAAAGTAATTACTTCTATATTATTTAAAACTTTTTATCAGTTCTCGGTAGACCTTTGAAAATTTAATTGGTTGATATTCCTATTATAAAGTTCCAATATGCTAAGTTTCATAATTTTCTGAACATTAATTCTTAAACCGGTAGTACTACCTTAAGTGTCAAACACTTATAAAGATAAACGTTTTCTTATGGTAGCTTTACATCTGACATTTATTGCATGATACTTATGTCAGACAGAAATGTAAACAATAAAAAAATTCTATCAGACATAAGTTTTTGACCGTTTAGATTACCCAGAATTATCTGTCTGATATTATTATCATGCAATAAATATCAGATATCAACCTACCATTACAAATACAGGGTGTCCGACTATATTTTGACCCATTTTAATCGCGAATAACTTTAGAACAAATAAAGATATCGTAATACGGTTTTCACAGAAAGCCTTAGATTTTTGTAATGTTTTTTATGATGTCCTTACCATTTGGTTGTGACATTTCGTTAATACCAAAACAAAATGGCCGATTTTTTGATATAGAAAAGTTTGTTATTTTAAATGCAACACCCTGTATATTTTTTCATCGTCTTAAAATTCAATATTTCCCCTTTAAAAAATGTAAATAAGCTATGGGTATTTCCAAATATAATAAAATTATTGATCTTTAAAGAATTGACATGGCAATTACAATTATTATCTAACAATATAAATTTGCCGCGTACAAGGTTACAA